>WNWK01009566.1:0-45000 GCA_009830355.1 Cherax destructor
ATATATATATATATATATATATATATATATATATATATATATATATATATATATATATATATATATATATATATATATATATATATATATATATATATATATATATATATAGGAAGGTACCACGTCTGGAACTGTCTTGGGGACCCTCATCCTCAGAGAAAAGTATAAACTTGTTTCAGGGAAAACTTAAGGTTGTCCCTGAAGCTGTTTGAAAATTTTCTCCTACCACCCTCTATATTTTATATATACTTTATTTAAAGACAAAATACATTGTCAAAATACAATGAAAAGAATACAATAGGGAGTAAAACAACATAGATAACAACTCATAGCTACATCACAAATACTTCGTCCAGCACCCCGGCAGTGGGCCGCGTGCCCAGAATGCTGCAGGCATTTTCCCTCTGGATCGCAACACTGAGTCTCTGAAAGAGTAAGTTGGCCACCCTGTGGTCCTTGGTTTCTATGATGAGTTTTTCACCCAGCTCTTTGAGAAACTTTAGAGCACACTTTCCCCGTGCTCCAAGGGTCTCCAACCCTATTGGGATGAAGTTATAGCAAGGGGGAAGGCCTTCATATTTCCGGGTCTTCTGGGTCTCCCTGTGGCTGGCAGCTCCACCCCCTTCAGCTATGGGGTATGGCAAGTAGGTGTCTGCCATTGTGGCGGCACAGGTGTAGTCCCAAGCAATCTGCTTACCATCCTTCCAGGGTAGCATAGTGGCTCCATCAGGACGCTTTTGACTTCCATCAGACCTCTGCACTTGGGGTTCCCGTTGAGCTGGGCAACGGGCTGTGGCGAGGCTTTTCTTTATGATGTCGTTGACCTCCTCATGTCTCATGTCTAATGTGTGACACACGAGACCATGATGTCCAAATTGATCAGCCGTCGCCCTGCCGCAAATACACCAAATACATATAAATATATGTGTATATATAATATATTTTATTTTTATTTTCCTGTCCTGTGTGTTGTATTTTAAGCGAATTGTTATTCCTTGTATCTGTTTATGAAGGCAGTCTCATGGTATAAGCTAACACATTAACACTTGAATATTTTTTTTGAAAGTGTTGGAAATTTCTGCTATATACGCGATAGGATTAATAGTATTACAAGAATTACATTTACCATTGTGTCAACAAATTACAAAAGAGCATTAAAAATGTGAGTGCATTATGAATTAATTTTTCATTGGATGACTAAATTGGATTACTTTTTATATAACTGTAGTAGTTAGGTATTATCAGTACATTTGAAACAGGAACTACTGTAAATCTCTTAATGATTCCTGGGATCAGAAACCCCGAGGCATGATTGTAGATTAGGCTTCATAAACTGGAAAGAAAATATTGCAAGAATATGAAATATTACGGAATATTGGAAAGTAAAGATAAGTGTTCACTAACTAAACTAGCAATCCTGTCTGTGTAAAACATTTAACAGGATTGCGTTTCGTACTCAAATGAGAGGAGCGTAGCGCGTCTCCGGATGGATGTTGTCTACTAACCTACCACCTGTGTTTTACACTTACATGACACTAGGGTAGTATCTTCCTGGATACCAGCCTACGGCCTGTTGCACACTCATGTGAGAGGAGTTAAATAACAAAAAAGGCACAATACCGTGAGTGGAACAATACACACACAACCATTTGTCCTAGGCACATGTTGTTGCATCTCCCTGGTTAGGTAAGGTAAGATACGATAGGAAACAGGACATTTGTCATCTGACAGAGGCCTTCCGCTGGCTTACAGGTCCAGTCATTTAAAAATTAGTTATAATTATAATCATAGTATATTGTTACCTCCCTGGCTGGTTACACTGTGTAACATAATTTTTGTTCCTGGCAAGTAAGTGTTATTTTCCAACTCCTTTTATTGCAAAACAATAGAAAATGCCCATTATTCCTTTTAAACTTTGCTTTTGTGGCTTATAGGATGAATTGTTGACAAAAAAATGGCTAAATTTCAATAGTTTTTGCTAGTTTTGGATGTAAAACAAAAACATATAATAAAATAAACAAAATTTACATAAATAAAATAAAATTTATAAAAAAATTATTTTAAACTTTCTGAAACATATTTACAAAGTTAAAAATGAGCAGGTTTTCTAGATTTGCGAGCATGCAATGAATCACTTTCCCATTTAAGCCCCAACTGTTGTCTCCCATCATGTTTTCATTATAAGATCCCTGATATCTGTGCTCAAAGTCCATTATATCTTGGTGGAAGCGCTGCCTTGTTCCTCTGAGTATGCTCCCATATTCTCCTTGAAATTTCCAATATGAGCATCAAGGATGTGGACCTTAGGGGACATTCTACAACCCATCTGACCAAAGCTTTTTACCAAGGTCTCAACAAGTTCCACATAATTATCAGCCTTGTTGTCCAGAAAGCCCTGTGCTACAGTAACAAAACTCTCCCAGGCTTCCTTTTCCTTCTCTGAGCTTCACTTTTGCCTCTGATAGCTTGGGAAAGTAGTCTTGAAGATACTTAAAGGCTGCAGAGTATTTGTCAAGAGCTGTAACAAACTGTTTCATTAGCCCTAGTTTGATGTGTAATGGAGGGAAGAGAACCTTTTAAGGATCCACCAATGGTTTATGTTTGATATTATGTTTTCCTACTGAGAACTCAGTCTTTTGAGGCCAGTGCTTCCTCTGGTAATGTGCTGCTCTGTCTACTATCTTAATGACAGACATAACAGAAAAACTTGGTAAAACCTCTTTCGAGTCCCATAAAAAATGCCACCATTTTGAAGTCTCCAATAACCTCCCAGCCATACTTATCATAGTTCAAAGCTTCCAGTAGAAGTTTGACACCATTGTATTCCTCCTTAAGATACAGAAGTACACTTTTAGGCTTCTGGAGGAGCTGTCTCCACTCATCTGGATTGCATGCAATTCCAATTGCATCAAACAGGCCTGATACATCATTACAGTAGCACAACCTGTCTTCATTAGTGAAGAAGCTTGAGAAATGTTGGTGACGTTTTCTTTGGCTTGTCACTTGCACACTTTCATCCACCAAGTCCCACTCCTTGAGCCTTGAAATCAAAAGCTCAGCATTTGACTTTGTCAAACCAAGATCTCTGATAAGGTCATTGAGGTCTGTTTGGTTTGGGTAGTAAGGATTCCTCCAAACAGCTGCATCTGTGAGATCATAGTCTTGTTCACTGTGCTCTTCATTTTCTGATTTGCTGCTTTCTTCTTCTGACGATTGACCTCTTTCTGGAGGTGTAGGTACAGGAAGATCAACACTGTGTGGTACTGCTGTAATAGAAGAGGGAAGGTCTGGATAAGAAATAGCAGGTGCATTTTTCCCAGTTCGGGGTTTAGAAGGATCCACCAGGCAGAAGTAGCAGTTGGTTGAGTGATCAGTGGGTTCACGACATATTCTAGGAACAGCAAACTTCATGGCTCTTTTTTTCTCCTCTATACCATCCTGTAAAAGAACAAAAGTATTAGTTTCTGTTACATACATTTCATTTAAAAAATGTTCATATTCAAGATTTTACCCTTCATATAACTAATGACTTTCTTACCTTCCAATGTTTTCTTACAATGCTCACAAGCAACATGAGGTGCCCAGGTCTTGTCTGGGTCCCCAACTGGTATGCCAAAATATGCTTTGTAAACTTCACACATTTTTTTAGATGCTGTTACAGAGAACTTCTTTGCTCTTGTCTTAATGAATTGACCACATATGTAGCAGAATGTATCTGGATAATGATTGCAGCCTCTTGATCCCATTTCACTTCTTCTGAAGTGTCTTCTGAGGTAGCCAGAGCTAAACTAAATGCTGGTTTGTGAGCCTCTGTTTATATATTTGCCAAGCAAAACCCTAGAACATTAGTTTTACACCAGTCTTTCTTGAAAGTGTTCCAGAAGTGTCCTGACAACAAAAGCAAAGTTCTGGGATCAAAATTGCATTTTTAAATTTTGTTTACTTATAAAGAATTGGGAAATGATGCATATTTCCCAGGAACACGACAAAAGTGGAATTTTGTTAAATAGTGAAGTATCTATCAACTCATTACCTGTTGCTTTCGTAACAATGCAGGAAAAGCCATTACCAACATGAGATTCAGTATTGAGAAGTTATTCTTCCCTTACTTTTCGTTATCCCTTCCAATTTCTTATATGTAACTAAATCCCGTACATTATTAACCCACGAAAATGCATGATCCTATAACTTCTTCAATATAACTTTGTACCCCTCGCTAAAATATCCTATGATTTTCCTAAAGAGCCCAAGTGACTCTTTGTTGAGATTCCTGAAGACTACTCTTAGATTTGCAGGACATGCAATAACTACAGAGATTATTCAGTTGATGCGAGCCTCTGGTGATATATCAGGGACTATGCTCACCCCAAGTCTTTGAGTGAGTGAGGTCTGCAACCACTGTCCCCCAAGTGTGTACTGCTTGACCGATCTTCTTGCCCCTTCCCCATGCATCATGGACTTGCATTTGTTAGGGTTGAATTCAAGCTGCCCCTAATGCCATGGCATGTCAGTGGCTCTCCTTGCACTCAATTTACATTGTAACTACCAATACCTATGTAATCTGCAATCTGCAATGAAATAAAATTTACTTTACTACTTATTTTACTACTTATTTGACCAAACTTACAGTTTGTCAGGATCTGTTTGCAACCTTTTTCTGTCCTTATCTGTTTTTATTCTCTTCAGTAGTTTTACTGTGTAGGTGTGCGAAAGAGAAAGAGAGAGAGAATATGAAGAAAAAAAAATAAAGAAAATTTTCCAGTGTGTGCCGAACTTTCCTGCTGGGAACGCTAAATTGAAAACCCTAATATTCTTAAAACTGCCCATCGACGGCTACATGACTGAACATAATTTTGAAAATGACACCTCTATATAATTCTTATGCTCATTCTGAAAATATTTTGCAACATTTTCAAAGCTTGTCGAAAATGATCACCTCGTATATTAATAATAATATAAGTTTTTATCATACTTTTATTATTATTATTATTATTATTATTATTATTATTATTATTATTATTATTAAGTCAATCAAAGGCAAAAGTCATACTAATATTAATTTTTTTTTTTTTTTTAAATAATTTTTAATATCACCATAAACGAATTAACGTCTGTGTCTGTCTGTCTGTCTCTCTCTCTCTCTCTTTGGATACACACACACACACATTTACATTATAGGTGTGGATTTAGGTAGGTGTGTGTTCTTTTTGTTCTCTGTTGTCATGTTCCTCCTTTACTAATGTTTTGTGTTAATAACCGTAGTGACGGCAGTTGCTGCCTAAGCCCAGACCTTCCTCATTTTTATTTTCAAAATTTCTCTGCTGTACTCATTGGCTGGATAGTCAGCTGTTGTATACCCTGTGGTGCCCCGTGGCTTGGTGGCTAAAGCTCTCGCTTCACACGGCGAGTGTCTGGGTTCGATTCCCAGCGAGGGTAGAAACATTGGGCGTGTTTCTTTACACCGGTTGTCTATGTTCACCCGTCAGTAAAATAGGTACCTGGAAGTTAGTCGACTGGTGTGGGTCGCATCCTGGGACAAAACTGAAATAATTTGCCCGAAATGCTCTGCATAACAAGCGGCTTTCTATATAGTAGTATTTCATTGATGTTAGCTAGGCCTGTATACCTTGTACATGTAGAAATAAAGATATTATTTTTATTATTATTATATTTTTTACCTGTTGATGGTACTAGTGATCATCGCCTGATTTCTGACCCAGTTTCAGACCTAGCCTTCCGTTTTGACTGCCTGGTCTATCCGTACTTGCGGCACGCAGTCTAGCGTAAGCACCACAGCCCAGGTGATCAGGAACTATATGAGGGACTTTTGTCAACTTTGCACTTGAAGACAGGACTTATGTGAAGTTGGAATTTGCCAAGAGTTATCTGAACAATTGTGTTACATATTCCGTTGTAGTTGATCAAACACGGTTGAGACTACATGTGGAAATTCCACTATCTAAAGCTAACGAGGACAAGTTTATATAGATACAAGTCAAGGGAAGGTGCTAGGGAAAAGTTATCCCAGCTGAAATTATAATTGTTTTTTATTCTGTGCTATTCTTCCTTCTTTTCCTAGTATTTCATACATATTCCTAATTCTCGCTACCATTCTCTCTCTCTCTCTCTCTCTCTCTCTCTCTCTCTCTCTCTCTCTCTCTCTTCTCTCTCTCTCTCTCTCTCATGGAACGTGTCTATGTTATTCCTTCCTATGTCCATATCTCTCCCATTCCTTCTTAGTTTATAATTTTCCTGTATTCTGTTTATGCTTGTATTACATTCTGTTTTCGATGTCATCTTATCCTTATTTCCTATTATCTTTCCTTCATACTCATCACCCCATCTTTCGTTCACTCTCAACCACACAATTCCATTACCTTTCCACCGTCCTACATCGGTCATTTAATAATACTTTTCCCCTCTCTTCCTTTTCCTTCCCCACCGCACCCTTGCCCCTCTCTCCTCCTCCTCCTCGTATGGGGAGGATAAGAACACAATGCCTTGGAAACTGCCCATTAAAATTTATAGATAGACTTCAAAACAACTCATTATTTTGGTAAATTCCGGCCGCTTCACTATCCGTCTCACCCTCGGCATCTCATTCCTCCAGACATCTTACAGTCCTAACTGTCGTCATTGTAGTTCTCCATATTAGTATATTTTTACATAAAAGTCATAATACCTTGGCTAGAATAGTTTACAACAAACCTACAAAAATGGAAATTACGTCTGGGTGACGTTGCAATTCTTCCTGGATCATTCATGACTAAATGAAAATATCGTCTTTTCATTTCCAATTTGTTGGTTAAGTGTGAATTATTATTTTTATAGAGTGGACCGTCTGTCTCTCTTTCCTGATTCACTTCCCATCCACCCTCACTCAACCAAACTATCTTAACGCTTTCTCTCTCACAACTTGACCCTCAACAACCCCTCTCTAATACGTCTCTGAAATTTTTCTCCCCGTTATCACGGTTCTTCCTCACACTTTTCCTCACTTTTTTTTTTTTTAATTTAACCAGCTTCCACAATGAGAGCAAAGCTGGTCTGGTACAGCGCCTGGGTTATGAAAACGAAGTTTAATTTCAGGGAATTTAAGAAAGCCCAAGAAGGTAGGTAAATTCCGAATATACTGAAGCTGCAGGAGGATGGCGCAGAAATGTAGGTAAACAAGAGAGCCTGTAGTAAGTAGTGAGTTAATGTGAAAAGACTATTTTGATGAGACAGTCAAACAAGTCCAGTGAGACAGGAAGGTTAGTTTTAAGTGAACCAATTAAGTGTTTACGACAAGCAGGTGAAGATATTATTATACACCAGAAACCAGCTGAAGCTATTAATGGTCACCCCCCCTGCCATAAACCAACCTGCCACCGTACTCTTTAACACTACTCTCCCCGTTATCTGTGAACTCCTCTGCCATATCATCACATCTTACATGTCACATCTCTACCATTGCACATCTTGTTTCTCCTATTTAACACATTCCTTCCCTACCACACCTCACCTCATCCCCCCCTCCCTCTATAGACTCATATATGGTTTTTATCCTTTACTCCACTTCTCAACCCCTGTACTGCTGTCATCTTTATCCTGTCCTTCCCTCCTCCCACGCTCTTGTTTCTACTTTTTATTGTCTTTGTCTCCTCCCATGCCCTTCCTCTACCTTTTATCTTGTCCTTCCCTCCTTCCATGCTGTTGCTGCTGTCCTGCTTTCTATTGTGTTCATTTCCAATTTATTCCACTGATGTTTCTCCTCACTTCTGTCTCTCCCATTCTTCCCTCTTGTTCCCTACTGCTGTCCCTTTTTTTTCTTTCCTTCCTTTTTCCCTTCCTTTTGCTCCTATATCCTCTCCCCCATCCTTCGCTTCCTGCCTTCCTGCTGCCCCTTATATCTTCACTCCCATCTTCCACTTCTTACCTTTCTTACCTCTTCCTCTCCCGTTCTTCACTTCCTACCTTTCTGCTGTCCCCCACTTCCTCTCTCCAATCCTTCACTTCCAACCTTCCTGCTGCCTCCTTCCCCACTTCCTTTCTCCTATCCTACGCTTCTTTGATGTTGCCCCTCCTACGCCATTCTATCCTATCCTTCTCCCCTCCCCTTCACTCTCCCCCTCCCCCATCATCCAGAATACCGGTTCCACTGGTTCTGGTTTTGTTTATCTATGGTCAGCACGACTCAAATTTCTCATTTTCCGTTGGTGTCGCCGTGTATAATGAAGCTGTGATCTTTATTCTGGTCTCCTGGGTGAAGACTAGACTAAGCCACGGTTGTTCTTCCAGTCCACGCTCCCGTAAGTTGGATGTAGCTGGGTAGATCTTATGATGGTGTTGTTGCAGACGGTTCCTAGTGTGGTGGTGGTGGACGACGCCAAAAGCTGACGCGGCTTTAATAAATTAAATTCCAGCATCTTTTAATAAATCGTATTGTGTATATGTCGTGGTGTTTAATCAGAGCTTGCGGACTTTGCTTATAAAGCAACAGTCGTTTAACCAAACAAGAAGAATAAAGTCACTGTTCCATTAACTCTGCTAGATGAATATAACGAAATTATATTTCGTTGATGTTAAATAATGTAATTATAATAATGGTATACAGTACCGACGAGTAGATGAGTAAGACATCTATATTGTTGAAAACAATATCCAGCTATTGCACATGGTAAATAACTAAATTTGATCCTTCCGTGTTCCTCCTTTTATCGGTATGTATAGGAAGAATTTTACCTGTTTGTACAAAGGGTTTTAAATAATTGCATCAATTGCTATCTGTTGTTTTGTATTTTAAACTTAGGTCATCATTAATTATCCTGTCTAAATTTGTCTGTGAGAGTTTTTCTTTTTCTGGTCACCCTACCTTGGTGGGTGACGGCCGATGTTTAAAAATATAACTGCAATGATATGTTAGCAATTATTTTCATATAGCGAGTGCATTAGTGAGTCTAGTATCTTTTTTAATATACTGGATGCAGTAGTGAGTTGACTAGCTCGTGGTATAATATACTGGATGCAGTAGTGAGTTGACTAGCTCGTGGTTTAATACACTGAATGCAGTAGTGAGTTGACTGCTCGTGGTTTAATGCACTGGATGCAGTAGTGAGTTGACTAGCTCGTGGTTTAATACACTGGATGCAGTAGTGAGTTGACTAGCTCGTGGTTTAATATACTGGATGCAGTAGTGAGTTGACTACCTCGTGGTTTAATATACTGGATGCAGTAGTGAGTTGACTAGCTCGTGGTTTAATACACTGAATGCAGTAGTGAGTTGACTAGCTCGTGGTTTAATGCACTGGATGCAGTAGTGAGTTGACTAGCTCGTGGTTTAATGCACTGGATGCAGTAGTGAATTGACTAGCTCGTGGTTTAATGCACTGGATGCAGTAGTGAGTTGACTAGCTCGTGGTTTAATACACTGGATGCAGTAGTGAGTTGACTAGCTCGTAGTTTAATGCACTGGATGCAGTAGTGAATTGACTAGCTCGTGGTTTAATATACTGGATGTAGTAGTGAGTTGACTAGCTCGTGGTTTAATACACTGGATGCAGTAGTGAGTTGACTAGCTCGTAGTTTAATGCACTGGATGCAGTAGTGAGTTGACTAGCTCGTGGTTTAGTAGAAATAACATAGTGCTGTTTAACCTTTATTTTTCTGTTGTGGTACATAAGGACTATTATGTACGTTATTGGGCGTACGTAATAAAAGCACCGATTAAAAATGTCAATGAAATACTTCGCATGTTTTAATCGGAATTCATTAAAAAATGAATTCCTGCTAAATAGTCTGTAACATTTCATGTGAGTTCTTCAACTCTATATTTTTATCTAAGAGAGTTGCACTGTATCATCTGGCGTGTCAGAATCACGGATAAACAGGACAGAGTGGGTATTTCTGTGTAAGCAGCTGAAAAGCAAGTGGCTCACACACTGAAGAGGGACTGACTGGGGTTCACTGAGAGGGACTGACTGGGGTTCACTGAGAGGGACTGACTGGGGTTCACTGAGAGGGACTGACTGGGGTTCACTGAGAGGGACTGACTGGGGTTCACTGAGAGGGACTGACTGGGGTTCACTGAGAGGGACTGACTGGGGTTCACTGAGAGGGACTGACTGGGGTTCACTGAGTGGGACTGACTGGGGTTCACTGAGAGGGACTGACTGGGGTTCACTGAGAGGGACTGACTGGGGTTCACTGAGAGGGACTGACTGGGGTTCACTGAGAGGGACTGACTAGGGTTCACTGAGAGGGACTGACTAGGGTTCACTGAGTGGGAATGACTAGGGTTCACTGAGGGGGACTGACTTGGGTTCACTGAGAGGGACTGACTAAGGTTCACTGAGAGGGACTGACTAGGGTTCACTGAGGGAGACTGACTAGCGTTCACTGAGGGGGGAATGACTAGGGTTCACTGAGTGGGACTAACTAGGGTTCACTGAGGGGGACTGACTAGGTTCACTGAGGGAGAATGACTAGGGTTCACTGAGGGAGAGTGACTAGGGTTCACTGAGGAAGAGTGACTAGGGTTCACTGAGGGAGAGTGACTAGGGTTCACTGAGGGAGAGTGACTAGGGTTCACTGAGTGGGACTGACTAGGGTTCACTGAGTGGGACTGACTAGGGTTCACTGAGTGGGACTGACTAGGGTTCACTGAGTGGGACTGACTAGGGTTCACTGAGTGGGACTGACTAGGGTTCACTGAGTGGGACTGACTAGGGTTCACTGAGTGGGACTGACTAGGGTTCACTGAGTGGGACTGACTGGGGTTCACTGAGTGGGACTGACTGGGGTTCACTGAGTGGGACTGACTGGGGTTCACTGGAGTGGGACTGACTGGGGTTCACTGAGTGGGACTGACTGGGGTTCACTGAGTGGGACTGACTGGGGTTCACTGAGTGGGACTGACTGGGGTTCACTGAGTGGGACTGACTGGGGTTCACTGAGTGGGACTGACTGGGGTTCACTGAGTGGGACTGACTGGGGTTCACTGAGTGGGACTGACTGGGGTTCACTGAGTGGGACTGACTGGGGTTCACTGAGTGGGACTGACTGGGGTTCACTGAGTGGGACTGACTGGGGTTCACTGAGTGGGACTGACTGGGGTTCACTGAGTGGGACTGACTGGGGTTCACTGAGTGGGGACTGACTGGGGTTCACTGAGTGGGGACTGACTGGGGTTCACTGAGTGGGGACTGACTGGGGTTCACTGAGTGGGGACTGACTGGGGTTCACTGAGTGGGGACTGACTGGGGTTCACTGAGTGGGGACTGACTGGGGTTCACTGAGTGGGGACTGACTGGGGTTCACTGAGTGGGGACTGACTGGGGTTCACTGAGTGGGGACTGACTGGGGTTCACTGAGTGGGGACTGACTGGGGTTCACTGAGTGGGGACTGACTGGGGTTCACTGAGTGGGACTGACTGGGGTTCACTGAGTGGGGACTGACTGGGGTTCACTGAGTGGGGACTGACTGGGGTTCACTGAGTGGGGACTGACTGGGGTTCACTGAGTGGGGACTGACTGGGGTTCACTGAGTGGGGACTGACTGGGGTTCACTGAGTGGGACTGACTGGGGTTCACTGAGTGGGGACTGACTGGGGTTCACTGAGTGGGGACTGACTGGGGTTCACTGAGTGGGACTGACTGGGGTTCACTGAGTGGGGACTGACTGGGGTTCACTGAGGGGACTGACTGGGGTTCACTGAGAGGGACTGACTGGGGGTTCACTGGAGGGGACTGACTGGGGTTCACTGAGAGGGACTGACTGGGGTTCACTGAGAGGGACTGACTGGGGTCTCACTGAGGGACGACTGGGTCATGAGGACTGACTGGGGCTCACTGAGAGGGACTGACTGGGGCTCACTGAGGGGGGACTGACTGGGGGCTCACTGAGGGGACTGACTGGGGGCTCACTGAGGGGACTGACTGGGGGCTCACTGAGAGGGACTGACTGGGGCTCACTGAGTGGGGGACTGACTGGGGCTCACTGAGGGGACTGACTGGGGCTCACTGAGAGGGGACTGACTGGGGCTCACTGAGAGGGGACTGACTGGGGCTCACTGAGAGGGGACTGACTGGGGGCTCACTGAGAGGGGACTGACTGGGGCTCACTGAGAGGGGACTGACTGGGGGCTCACTGAGAGGGGACTGACTGGGGGCTCACTGAGAGGGACTGACTGGGGGCTCACTGAGAGGGGACTGACTGGGGGCTCACTGAGAGGGGACTGACTGGGGCTCACTGAGAGGGACTGACTGGGGGCTCACTGAGAGGGGACTGACTGGGGGCTCACTGAGAGGGACTGACTGGGGGCTCACTGAGAGGGGACTGACTGGGGCTCACTGAGAGGGGACTGACTGGGGGCTCACTGAGAGGGGACTGACTGGGGGCTCACTGAGAGGGGACTGACTGGGGGCTCACTGAGAGGGACTGACTGGGGGCTCACTGAGAGGGACTGACTGGGGGCTCACTGAGAGGGGACTGACTGGGGCTCACTGAGAGGGGACTGACTGGGGGCTCACTGAGAGGGGACTGACTGGGGGCTCACTGAGAGGGGACTGACTGGGGGCTCACTGAGAGGGGACTGACTGGGGGCTCACTGAGAGGGGACTGACTGGGGGCTCACTGAGAGGGGACTGACTGGGGGCTCACTGAGAGGGGACTGACTGGGGGCTCACTGAGAGGGGACTGACTGGGGGCTCACTGAGAGGGGACTGACTGGGGGCTCACTGGAGATGAGGGACTGGACTGGGGGCTCACTGAGAGGGGACTGACTGGGGGCTCACTGAGAGGGGACTGACTGGGGGCTCACTGAGAGGGGACTGACTGGGGCTCACTGAGAGGGGACTGACTGGGGGCTCACTGAGAGGGGACTGACTGGGGGCTCACTGAGAGGGGACTGACTGGGGGCTCACTGAGAGGGGACTGACTGGGGGCTCACTGAGAGGGGACTGAAAGGGGTGTAGAAGTACTCCAAAACAGTATGTTGGACTTGTTACTCAGCACCAACAGCCTGATTGATCAGGTTATAGACCAGGTGTCCTGATTCGGGCCCGGGCCGTGGGGACGATGGCCCATGGAATCGCCTACACGTAAACTAAACTTCAAGAAAAGTTTTTTTTTTATTTGTTGACATTTTTTGTAATTTATTACGAGATTGAATATATAAGCTTACTTGTCTAGTTCACACTGATTAACAGCGCCTTTGATAAATGTTCACCAAGCATGTGGGAAATGGTCATTCATTTTCCTTTTAAATGGACCTTACTGTAGTTTGTTTAGTCAGTGGGTAGATGATTTTACTGCAAGCCAGGTCCTCCTTAACTGCTAAGTCAACCGTCGTATTGAAGTACCCACTCTTAATGAGGATTTATTTGTGGTGACGTAGTTAAAGGATTATGGCGATTTGTAGCAGCTAATTTGTATAGTGAGAAAGTTCCCAAGGTTTTGGATTACCTAGGTGATTGTTTTAAAGGTAAATTTCGAGACAGGTGGCAGTCGGTGCATGTCTTCGGCACATTCTAAAGAAAACCAGCAAAGGAATTACCAAAGCCAAGTTATGTGCAACCCATCACAAAAGTAGAATTCTATGCTCGCAGCTATGTGCAGGAGCCTCTCCTTTCATCACCTGTACAACAATAGGTATGTTTGTGTTGGTGAGTCAATAGCATACCACTAGTGACATACCGCCTACGGTGATCGCTATTCATAAGTGAACCTCAGGCCGCTGTGGTGTGTATCGCTGCTTTGTGGGCTTATCAAGGGCCTTTGTAAGCATAGACTGGGCACGAGGTTTACCTCTCCTGTTTAAGGTAAATTAAAGCTCGCATCAGCAGGCTACAAGAGCTACCTCGTTTGCTCCCAGCTTAAAGGACCCGTCGCAAAAACACTTAAAAGATGAATAATTTGGTCCAGGTTGGTTACCCCAGTCAGGCTCTCCTTGAGTGCCCTGCCTCCTGTCTGCTTCGTGCCTGCCTCCTGTCTCCTCCCTCCTTCCTACCTGCCGCCTGCTTACCTGCTTCTTCATGCTTCCTAACACTGCTGCTGTCTGCCTTTCTGCTACCTCTTGCCTTCTACCTCTCTCTGCCTCCTACCTTCTTCCTCCTGTTGCTGCTTCCTGCCCACTGCCTCTTGTCTCCTGTCCGCTGTGTGTTTGATTTTAATGCGTCACTCTCAATAATTATGTATCACATTTCCCTCATCGTAGAGTTAAAACACACACACACACACTGATTAACATGATTAACATGATAACGACATACAAAATACTGCGGGGAATTGACAAGGTAGACAGTGACAGGATGTTCCAGAGAGGGAACACAGAAACAAGGGGACACAACTGGAAGCTGAAGACTCAGATGAGTCAAAGGGATGTTAGGAAGCATTTCTTCAGCCACAGAGTAGTCAGGAAGTGGAATAGTCTAGAGAAATTTGTAGTGGAGGCAGGAACCATACATAGTTTTAAGACAAGGTATGATAAAGCTCATGGAGCAGGGAGAGCAGAGACCCAGTAGCGGACAGCGAAGAGGCGGGGCCAGGAGCTGAGTCTCGACCCCTGCAACAACAATTAGGTGAGTACACACAAACACACACACACACATGCTCATGGAGCAGGAAGAGTGACCCAGTAGCGGCCAGTGAAGAGGCGGGGGCCAGGAGCTGTGACTCGACCCCTGCAACCACAACTAGGTGAGTGCAACTAGGTGAGTACGCACACACAACGATGGGGGGTGCAAGTGATTTCTAGAGAAATGTGGAGCATATGGAACGACAATTCTAAAGTATAACCCTCAAAGGTAATAGCTGAACTAAAGTTGCTCCACATACATACAAGATAATAGATGACTGCAAAGGAGAAAGTGTTAAGCCTAAAGGAGGAATGGAGGGGGAGGTAATTGTAACAGAGAATTGTATTTATGTATAGAGTTTAGGAACCATATTGTTAACTCCCATTGACACACACTAGGAAGTTGTAAACAAAACGAGAAGAATGTAATTCTTGTTGGTGAGTGTTTGTGACTAAGCGACTCCAGACCAGCTGGACATCTTATTATGAGATTCCTGACCTGTTAACCGGACGAGGCTCTTATAAAACACTGTCTTAAAGGTCACTCAAGCTTTGAAAGAAAGGGTGATTTGAACCATACAGTGTAGATATTGTTTGTTTAAATTCTTCTGGTACGGATTGTGATGTATTCGTAATTAGTGTGATGACTTAATGAAGGTATAATTATACCTGAATGTTGTACTTCATACTATACCTTCATGAATGTTGTACTACCTGTTGTACTCCATACTATACCTTCATGAATGTTGTACTACCTGTTGTACTCCATACTATACCTTCATGAATGTTGTACTACCTGTTGTACTCCATACTATACCTTCATGAATGTTGTACTACCTGTTGTACTCCATACTATGCCTTCATGAATGTTGTACTACCTGTTGTATTCCACGCTATACCTTCATGAATGTTGTACTACCTGTTGTACTCCACGCTATACCTTCATGAATGTTGTACTACCTGTTGTATTCCACGCTATACCTTCATGAATGTTGTACTACCTGTTGTACTCCATGCTATACCTTCATGAATGTTGTACTACCAGTTGTACTCCACGCTATACCTTCATGAATGTTGTACTACCTGTTGTACACGCTATACCTTCATGAATGTTGTACTACCTGTTGTACTCCACGCTATACCTTCATGAATGTTGTACTACCTGTTGTATTCCACGCTATACCTTCATGAATGTTGTACTACCTGTTGTACTCCATGCTATACCTTCATGAATGTTGTACTACCTGTTGTACTCCATACTATACCTTTATGAATGTTGTACTACCTGTTGTACTCCATACTATACCTTCATGAATGTTGTACTACCTGTTGTACTCCATGCTATACCTTCATGAATGTTGTACTACCTGTTGTATTCCACGCTATACCTTCATGAATGTTGTACTACCTGTTGTACTTACGCTATACCTTCATGAATGTTGTACTACCTGTTGTATTCCACGCTATACCTTCATGAATGTACTACCTGTTGTACTCCATGCTATACCTTCATGAATGGTGTACTACCTGTAGACTTATAAGGTATGTCATCAATTAGATTTTTTGAAAGGATCTTGAACATAGATAAACTTTTTCTGTATATCCAAGAAGGAGCAGCTTAAGACAAATTATTAACTGATGGAGTTATTGAAGATACTCCTCACAGTGATTGGGCAGCTCCTGTTGAGCTTTATCTAATGGCTGACTCTAAAACTATCAGAATTTATTGGGAGTTTTAATAATGTGGATAAGTATATCCATTGTAACAGATATTCTTTACCCAAAATTGAATAATTATTGTCCGTGGTTGGTAAAGACAAGATTTTTTCTAAAACTGATCAGAATGTATACCTGCAAATACTGGTAGATAAAAACAAAGAAATTTTCACATGGTGTTTTTTTTTTTTTTTTAAATTTAAGAGGTTACCATTTGGCATTTCCTCCTCTCCTGGTATTTTTCAAAGATTTCTGTACCAATTTCTTTCTAAGGTGGAGGGTTTAGCCTCTTACTTAGATGATGATATTTGTGGTTTATATGATTCTGATAGGCTTAGACAAGTTTTGCAGATTTTTCAGGATTATGATGTAATAAAAAAGAAGTCGGTGTTGAAGACTCAGGCAGTTGAATATCTAGGATATCACGTTTCTGAAGAATGTATTAAACCTCCTAAAAACTATCAGGAAATTTTGAACTTGCCATCTCTTTAGGAAAAGGTTCAGTCTTTTATAGGAATGTTTACATATTACTGTACATTTGTTAGGAATTTCTCAGTAATATTATCACCATTGTATGATTTGCTAATAAAAGGCGTCAAATTTAAGTGGTCTTCAGTAGAAGAGAATGCTGTTCAGAATATTAAAGATGAGTTACTACATTCATCCATGTTGACAAGTTTTACTGGGTAGATTCCACTGATAATTGAGGTTGCTGCTGTTTATGCAGGCGTTGGGTGTATACTTATGCAAAAGTCAATGATGAGGAGAAAACATTGTATTTTTCTAGTAATTTTCTCAAGCTGAACGTCATTATTCGCAACTCAACAAAAAGGGGTAAGCGTAAGTATTTGCTGTTAAACAGTTCCAGTTAAGCCTATTTGGCAGGGTCACAAATATCCCGTTCACTGCCAATGACAGGTTGCAGTTATGGGCTTTGTTATTATCTCAAATTGATTGAGTTAATTTACAAATCAGGCAAGGAAAATGTCATTGCAGACTCTTAAGTAGATTACCTGTTCAAAATGATCTAGTGTCAAGTACACCCGTGGAGTACATATAATTGGTGGAGTCCTTGGACTTTACGGACACTTCATTTAAAACCATCATACAGGTAATTACTGCATTGTCTGAGTATGCTTCTGAATATAAAGTTGTAATCCTTGTGGACCTAATGTATAGGATACATCTAGTGCATAATGGAATTAATGTCATGAAGATTAGGTACACAGTTAGGATTGGTGGCCAAGATAATACCGAAGTGACTTAGCGCTCACCTTATTTTTTGTTTTTTTAAGAATTTCCAGAAACCTCACTCCCCAGTACTGCCTTAGCCACGCACAGGAAAATCGTGGTCTCAATTACAGATAAACTATGCTGTAGGGTAGTCCAAAAACATGAAAATTAGATTTCTACCGTTCCTGTCCTCTAAAGCTTTTCCATTTCATGATAAAAAAAAAACTGGCTTAATTTGAGCCCAATCAGATATTTAGGGGTGGCTCTCCATTCTTCAGGATTTTCTGGTACAATACTTTATGCAGTAAACTTTTAACTATCCGATACCCAGGTGTCAAGTTCAGTTGCTGGCAGTCGATTTTCTTTTTCGGATATTCTATGCTCATTACCTTGGCAAAGGAATCAGGCATCAAAGTTTTTGGTGATCAACCTTTTCTTCTAGGAATGTTCGAAAAAAATGTCATAAGTACGGTTATTTTCTATTTACAATGTGCTAATCAGATCGTGTTAGTTTTTTCAAAGAATATTTTAATTTTCTGTAGTCTTAGCCTCTAGGGTTGTAAACCATAGATTCTGGGCTCGAAGCTGCCTTCTGCTGGCCAGGTGTTTAGTGTTTTCTCGCACCATCACGTTGATTCAGAGAAGCCGTTGACGACAAGCACTGAAGCTTTTGAGGGAAATATTGATTTTTTTTTAGGGGGGAGGGGAAAGAAGCTAGAATTTTGACTAGAAGGAAGGATCGTGCCATCGAGATCCTTTCACTCTACAAGGACTAGAAACTTTTGAGGGAAAGCAAGGACAAGAACAGCCAGGCACAGAGATGGGAGGCATTCAGGAGCAGAAATGGAACCTGTTTGATGCGGCACTTGCGAGTGCTCTTTCCATCATGTAGAACAAAGAGGGTTGTGCTCTCTTGCTGGCTCTTTGGGAACTAGGAAGGCGGAGTACCATGGGATCATCGATAAAAAAGCAGAAAGGAAAGAAGAGATGGCTGCAAAGCACTGCAAGAAGAAAGGATGCAGAAGATGACAAGTGAGGCTTCACCATATTCACAGACAGTAGAATTGGCTTCTTCCACAGATGTTTTTGTATCAGAATCTACGGGAGAGGAGAAAATCGGAACGTGTGGAGGTGGCGATAGTCCACCAAAAAGGGAAAACAAATGAATAAAGACTGTGATCTCTGCCGTTGTTGCGTAGCATTTGACCGTTCAAAATTGAGTGATCGAATGACAGTGTATGTCATCACAGAAACTGCAAAGAACTTTGTCCATAACCCAGAGGAACTCAACATTAGTCGTTCTTCCATCAACGACACCGAGAGCATCACCAAAATAAATCAGGAAGAGCATTGAAGGGTGACACTGACAAAGTTCCATGCTAAATTCAGTCATATTAGTGAACCGACTTGCAGTCACCTGTTTACAGGTGTATGCCTTTGCCTTGAACAGTGACTAGGAAATAGCCTTCATTTTGCTTTCCGCAACCATGGGATTGAAACAATGATGACTAAGGTCTTCAGCGCTTGCTGTGAACCCACAACAGGCCGTTAGATGTCCTTGTTCAAGAGTTTCAAGACAAAATGAAATTTCACTAACGAATCCATCTTTCCTACATGTTTGGAGAATGAAGAGATCTTGCAGGTCATAGGCAAAGATGACAGAGAAAAATGCTTCAGTTCACTCATAAGAATCTGAAATCAGGAAAATAAAGAGACAACTAACGAGAATTTGTTGAGTTGTCTATCCTCTTCCTTGGAGAAAAGATTCCTGGGTACGTTTCAAGCGTCCCGGAGCAAT
Organism: Cherax destructor; assembly: GCA_009830355.1. Lineage (NCBI taxonomy): Eukaryota > Metazoa > Arthropoda > Malacostraca > Decapoda > Parastacidae > Cherax > Cherax destructor. The sequence goes on from WNWK01009566.1 coordinate 19,303, forward strand.
GCATCAAGCACGGTGGATGGCGAAAGTCTTGTACTGCCTGAAGATGTGGATGTTTCAGAAGCAGCTGGAGAATCTCACTCGAGAGAAAACTTGCCTAAAAGATGTGAGGGTGTTTGCAGCAACCATCTACCTGAAAGCCTAGATGACAGTTCCGATCGCTGCAGCAGCGCCATCCAACGATCTCTAGCTCCTTCAAGAGCTTTGTCAATACCACAGCAAGAAAATCGCAAAAGCTGCAGCGTCAAAATTCGAAGCCCACTTGTTGTACTTATCTGAGGAAATGATAGGATTGGCGCTGATTGATTCTTGCGTTTCTTCTAACAGTAGAAACGCTTTAGAAGACAATGAAAAAGAGGGAAGGCGACTACAACTGCCCGAAACGTGTGAGCCATAAAATCTCCTTCCAATGTTGGATTCCTTCGTCTCGACGACCTCCTTCGTGATTCTTTAGGCCCCTCAAGATCAATTGCATGTTCCTGCGCGAAGCTCCATCGACTTGAGACTCAGATGAGGACTTCTAAGAGGCTCTTCGGAAGGTGCGAAGCATCAAGGCCGTCAACGACAAAGCTGAACAAGGGGTTGCTCTAATTCAGGAGCATAGTGAAAAGCACACCAGAAATGAAGAGCAAGCTGTTGACCACCACCAAAAGAAATTTTCAGAAGTGGGCAACAATGACTGGTGTGACCAGCCACGATGCGCTTCCTTGAGTGGATAATACCTATCCTAGATGAGGACCCCACGGGTCGCCCAGTATCATCCTTTGAGAGCCACCCAGAAATTTTATCCGAACAGGCACAAATTTTGTCTGTATACAGTAATTCGCTCGGGAAGTGGAAGAAATTTAGGGGTGGAAGCGTAAAAATTATAACATTTATTTTTCATTTTTTATAGAATGAACCACCCAATTATGCTGGTCCTGTTGACAGCTTGTATCTCCTTGTTATTATAGATTGATATTCCAAATATTTGGATATTCATGGAGTTAACTCTATGACTTATACTATTACAGCTGAATTGCTGTGAAAGTCTTTTGTAATTTTGGTTTTCCGGATGCGATTGTTTCAGATAATGTGGCAAGTTTTGTGTGACACGAATTGGAAGATATTTTTTTAAATAAGAATGATATACAACATATTACTCCAACCAACTTTTCCCCATTCATTGGTCTGAGCGAGAGGGTAGTGAGAACCTTGAAAGAAGGGTTAAAAAAGTTTCAATATGGATCTTTAAATACCAGGTTGTGCAGGTTTTCGTATAAGAACAGAAAAGTTGTTCATTACTTTATGGGCAAGAACCCAACTTTATTAATGTTTAATAGTAAGTTTAGAGTTACCTTGGCATCAGTGAATATTGCATCTCGCAGAGATAATTCTTTTAGTAAGTTTGCTGACGGTTTGCTTGACGTGAATGAACAAAAGTTTCAGATTGGTGATGTTGTGTATGAAAACAAAATTTGGAAGGGGTAAGCCATGGGGTTTATGGAATTAGAAGTTGTAAGGGTCAATTTCTAGGGTTTGGAAACATAGTGTAGAAAAGGCATGAAGATCAACTTTTACAAAGATTTATAGATAATATTGAACTATTGTCTCATCCTAATGTGCCATCACCAGTTTCTTCACCTGAACCTGAACCCACTACCCAGAATATGAAGCGAACCCCTTCTGGCTTAGAAGTGGTATCTACCGGGATTAATGATGATAATGAACTGGTGCTGGATTATTTGAAGTGTGGAACAGAAATGGAGGGGAAGATTCTTCCATTAGTGCAATAAGTCTAGCAAAGCCTAAAGTCAGGCTTGACTTTTAGTCATAAGAGTAATTTTAAGAGGGAAGGAATATTGGGTATTTGAGAAGTGAATATAATCCTGTAGCAGCCTGCGTATCATATCGTTTATACTTTGGTTTATTGTAGCATCTATGTTTTAGTTGTGAGCGCGTCTACTCACTAAACTAGACATGGTGCCCGGACTATCTTAGTTGCAATAATGGTAAATTTTCTGGTTAACTTTATTAAAACTGATAATGGTAACCTTTCTGGCTTTAGTGGTTCGTTGATCTTATTAGTTCCAATAATGATAACCTTTCTAACTCTAGTGGTTTATTGACCTTATTAGTACCAATAATGGTAGGCTTTCTGATTCTAGTGGTTAGTTGACCTTTCATTGCAGCGATTGAAGGAGAACAAACATCTTAGTATTCGTCTCTTGAGTAATACAAGAAAAACTCTGGTAACAATTTTGTTAATTGTGATTACCTGGTGACCTGTGCGGTGTATAGTATCTGGAGATGTGTGCGGTGTATAGTATCAGGCGACGTGTGAAGTGTATAGTACGTGGTGACCTGTGCGGTGTATAGTACCTTGTATGTGTACGGTGTATAGTACCTTGTATGTGTACGGTGTATAGTACCTTGTATGTGTACGGTGTATAGTACCTTGTATGTCTACGGTGTATAGTACCTTGTATGTGTACGGTGTATAGTACCTTGTATGTGTACGGTGTATAGTACCTTGTATGTGTACGGTGTATAGTACCTTGTATGTGTACAGTATATAGTACCTTGTATGTGTACGGTGTATAGTACCTCATATGTGTACGGTGTATAGTACCTTGTATGTGTACGGTGTATAGTACATTGTATGTGTACAGTATATAGTACCTTGTATGTGTACGGTGTATAGTACCTGGTATGTGTACGGTGTATAGTACCTTGTATGTGTACGGTGTATATTACCTTGTATGTGTACGGTGTATAGTACCTTGTATGTGTACGGTGTATAGTACATTGTATGTGTACGGTGTATAGTACCTGGTGACCTGTGAGGTGTATAGTTTCTGGAGAAGTGTGAGGTGTATAGTATCTGGTGACGTGTGAGGTACATGGTACCTGGTAAGGTGTATGGTACATGGTGACGTGTGAAGTGTATGGTACCTGGTGACGTGTGAAGTGTATGGTACCTGGTGACGTGTGAAGTGTATGGTACCTGGTGACGTGTGAAGTGTATGGTACCTGGTGACGTGTGAAGTGTATGGTACCTGGTGACGTGTGAAGTGTATGGTACCTGGTGACGTGTAAAATGTATGGTACCTGGTGACGTGTAAAGTATATGGTACTTGGTGACGTGTGAGGTGTATGGTACCTGGTGACGTGTGAAGTGTATGGTATCTGGTGACGTGTGAAGTGTATGGTATCTGGTGACGTGTAAAGTGTATGGTACCTGGTGACGTGTGAGGTGCATGGTACGTGGTGAGGTGTATGGTACCTGGTGAAGTGTATGGTATCTGGTGACGTGTAAAATGTATGGTACCTGGTGACGTGTAAAATGTATGGTACCTGGTGACGTGTGAGGCTTGTGTAGAATACCTTGTGATGTGAGATTTGTATAGAATACTTGGTGACGTGTGAGGTTTGTATAGAGTACCTGGTGACGTGTGAGGTTTGTATAGAGTACCTGGTGACGTGTGAGGTTTGTATATAGTACCTGGTGACGTGTGAGGTTTGTATAGAGTACCTGGTGACGTGTGAGGTTTGTATAGAGTACCTGGTGACGTGTGAGGTTTGTATAGAGTACCTGGTGACTTGTGAGGTTTGTATAGAGTACCTGGTGACTTGTGAGGTTTGTATAGAGTACCTGGTGACTTGTGAGGTTTGTATAGAGTACCTGGTGACGTGTGAGGCTTGTATAGAGTACCTGGTGACGTGTGAGGCTTGTATAGAGTACCTGGTGACGTGTGAGGCTTGTATAGAGTACCTGGTGACGTGTGAGGCTTGTATAGAGTACCTGGTGACGTGTGAGGCTTGTATAGAGTACCTGGTGACGTGTGAGGCTTGTATAGAGTACCTGGTGACGTGTGAGGCTTGTATAGAGTACCTGGTGACGTGTGAGGCTTGTAAAGAGTACCTGGTGACGTGTTAGGCTTGTATAGAGTACCTGGTGACGTGTGAGGCTTGTATAGAGTACCTGGTGACGTGTGAGGCTTGTATAGAGTACCTGGTGACGTGTGAGGCTTGTATAGAGTACCTGGTGACGTGTGAGGCTTGTATAGAGTACCTGGTGACGTGTGAGGCTTGTATAGAGTACCTGGTGACGTGTGAGGCTTGTATAGAGTACCTGGTGACGTGTGAGGCTTGTATAGAGTACCTGGTGACGTGTGAGGCTTGTATAGAGTACCTGGTGACGTGTGAGGCTTGTATAGAGTACCTGGTGAGATTTGTATAGAGTACCTAGTGAGGTTTGTATAGAGTACCTGGTGACGTGTGAGGTTTGTATAGAGTATCTGGTGAGATTTGTATAGAGTACCTGGTGAGGTTTGTATTGAGTACCTGGTGAGGTTTGTATTGAGTACCTGGTGAGATTTGTATAGAGTACCTGGTGAGGTTTGTATAGAGTACCTGGTGACGTGTGAGGTTTGTATAGAGTACCTGGTGACGTGTGAGGTTTGTATAGAGTACCTGGTGACGTGTGAGTTTTGTATAGAGTACCTGGTGACGTGTGAGTTTGTATAGAGTACCTGGTGACGTGTGAGTTTTGTATAGAGTACCTGGTGACGTGTGGTTTGAAAGAGTACCTTGACTGTGAGGTTGAAGAGTACCTGGTGACGTGTGAGGTTTGTATAGAGTACCTGGTGACGTGTGAGGTTTGTATAGAGTACCTGGTGACGTGTGAGGTTTGTATAGAGTACCTGGTGACGTGTGAGGTTTGTATAGAGTACCTGGTGACGTGATGAGGTTTGTATAGAGTACCTGGTGACGTGAGAGGTTTGTATAGAGTACCTGGTGACAGGGAAGTGTTCTTGGCCCACTACTCTTTCTCATTTACATTAACGACCTACCAAATGCATCTCAACTTCTCAAACCCATACTTTTTGCAGATGATACTACATACGTTATCTCTCACCCAAGCCCAGACACACTAGCAAACACTGCAATTACTGAATTGCAGAAAATATCTACCTGGATGATGACCAACAAACTTACTCTCAATATTGATAAAACCTATTTTATCCAGTTTGGGAACAGAGCTGCAAACGCAATACTTAACATAATGATAAACGGGTCCCCTATCGCAAAACTCACAGAGGGAAAATTCTTAGGAATACATCTTGACAGTGGCATCAAATTTCAGACACACATACAACAAATCTCAAAGAAAGTCTCAAAGACCGTGGGAATACTATCCAAGATACGGTACTATGTTCCACAACCAGCTCTCCTTACCCTATATCACTCACTCATTTACCCCTACCTCACCTATGGAATCTGCGCATGGGGCTCTACATCAATAACTCATCTCATACCACTAATAACACAACAAAAGGCAGCAGTTAGAATGATAACAAATTCTCACTCCAGACAACATACTCCACCAATATTCAAAAACCTAAACTTACTCACCATACAAGACATCCATACTTTTTACTGTGCCTATTACATACATAGAACACTCTATGCAGATATTAACCCACCACTCAAACTTCTCCTTACTAATTATAACAGGACACATGACCATAACACTAGACACAGATCACTCCTCGATGTTCCCCGTGTCCACCTAACACTATGTAAAAACTCAATGCACATAAAAGGCACGAAAATTTGGAATTCATTACCTGTCATTGCCAAAGAAACCCTACCTGTACCCCAATTCAAAACGATGCTAAAAAACCACCTTCTCACCCAAAGATAATTGCTCCATATCAACCATTCCCAGCAAAGTAGAATAATCACTTAACGTAAAACCTGACTTTAAAGTCAATGTAATGTATGAATGAACGATTGAATGAATGAATGTAAAACCTGTTATGAATAATACTTACTTAGCTAATTATTCCCACAACACTTATATTATAATGACCACGTAAACTAACTGCAATGCAATTAATTGTTTTAAATTGTTTTAAATTGTTATCTCACTCAATTAGTTGCATTGCTGCAATAAATTGCTACAATTAATTGATATGTTCAACTTATATTCAAACTTTAAAACTTAGATAAGCAACTTTACTTATTTTATAAATTATCAACCATAACTTTTTATTATTTTATTATTACTGTTGCTTTAATTTGTTTAATCTGATTTAATTAATTTTATAATGAAGACAAAAGTACAAAACTATGTTCAAATTTCATAGCTTAAATACTCACCTTTACTCATTGTATACTATCTACAATAATTCTTACAATCTAGTTTTAAGTTAATTTTAAGTCTGCCCAAAATGCCCTGCATACTAGGGGCTTTTGGCATGTACACCTCATGTAATCTCAATAACCAAATGTAATTCTTTGTATCATGTCCAAATAATAAAAATTATTATTATTATTATTATTATTATTATTATTATTATTATTATTATTATAGAGTACCTGGTGACGTGTGAGGTTTGTATAGAGTACCTGGTGACGTGTGAGGTTTGTATAGAGTACCTGGTGACGTGTGAGGTTTGTATAGAGTACCTGGTGACGTGTGAGGTTTGTATAGAGTACCTGGTGACGTGTGAGGCTTGTTAGAGACCTGGTGACGTGAGGCTGTATAGAGTACCTGGTGACGTGTAGGCTTGTATAGTAGTAGTACTCTGAGGTTGATCGTGAGTGTGAGTATTAGAGTACCCGGTGACGTGTGAGGTCTATGTATTAAGCAAGTACCCGGTGACGTGTAGAGGTCTGTATGAGAGTACCCGGTGACGTGTGAGGCACGTCTAGAGTACCCGGTGACGTGTGAGGCACGTTAGAGTACCGGTGACGTGTGAGGCGTCTAGAGTACCGGTGACGTGTGAGGCGTCATAGAGTACCCGGTGACGTGTGAGGCTGTCTAGAGTACGGACTGGCCGTTGACGTGTGAGGCACGTCTAGAGTACCCGGTGACGTGTGAGGCGTCTAGAGTACCCGGTGACGTGTGAGGCACGTCTAGAGTACCCGGTGACGTGTGAGGCACGTCTAGAGTACCGGTGACGTGTGAGGCACGTCTAGAGTACCCGGTGACGTGGAGGCACGTCTAGAGTACCCGGTGACGTGTGAGCACGTCTAGAGTACCGGTGACGTGTAGCTCTAGAGTACCCGGTGACGTGTGAGGCACGTCTAGAGTACCCGGTGACGTGTGAGGCACGTCTAGAGTACCCGGTGACGTGTGAGGCACGTCTAGAGTACCCGGTGACGTGTGAGGCACGTCTAGAGTACCCGGTGACGTGTGAGGCACGTCTAGAGTACCCGGTGACGTGAGCACGTCTAGAGTACCCGGTGACGTGTGAGGCACGTCTAGAGTACCCGGTGACGTGTGAGGCACGTCTAGAGTACCCGGTGACGTGTGAGGCACGTCTAGAGTACCCGGTGACGTGTGAGGCACGTCTAGAGTACCCGGTGACGTGTGAGGCACGTCTAGAGTACCCGGTGACGTGTGAGGCACGTCTAGAGTACCCGGTGACGTGTGAGGCACGTCTAGAGTACCCGGTGACGTGTGAGGCACGTCTAGAGTACCCGTGACGGTGAGGCACGTCTAGAGTACCCGGTGACGTGTGAGGCACGTCTAGAGTACCCGGTGACGTGTGAGGCACGTCTAGAGTACCCGGTGACGTGTGAGGCACGTCTAGAGTACCCGGTGACGTGTGAGGCACGTCTAGAGTACCCGGTGACGTGTGAGGCACGTCTAGAGTACCGGGTGACGTGTGAGGCACGCGTAGAGTACCCGGTGAGGTGTGAGGCACGCGTAGAGTACCCGGTGAGGTGTGAGGCACGCGTAGAGTACCCGGTGAGGTGTGAGGCACGCGTAGAGTGCCTGGTGGTAACGGATTATATATAGTACTTGGTGTGGAAGGGTCGTACCCGGAACGTGTTTTTTCATATTCCATCTTGCAGGATGGAGATCATACCAGGTGTTGAAGTCTGTCAGCCTCTGAGCTGCTAGGGAAATGCGGTTATCTTCAGATATTCTTTTATGGGTTCATCACCTACCAGATTCTCAAAGGTTTCGTTCTAGCATAGCTGGAGTTACACTCCCTTGGGAATTGCCGACTCTCAGCATAAAGAAATTGAATTTTTTGTGAAGATATCTCCATACTCCAAGAGCGGGGGCAAGAGAAATAAATCATCCATAGATGGCAGAGGAAAGATGAAGGGTATCCATGTGTTGTGACACCACAGTTGGTGTACAGTACATAAATTGACAAAAAGTTGGACAGACAACTAGGTGCACTAGCGTGATGCTTCCCTATCCACGAAATTGTTGTATCACACGCCATATTTTTTTTTCTTTTCTCCTAATATGGCAGTAGGTTAAGAGAGCATTGTGAAGCTTTAAACAACACCACAGACATGAGGTCACTTACTGTGTTGTTGATTCCAAGTCATGGAGCTGGCCACAGGGCAGTGTGTCCTCCAGTAGTCAAACCTTTCCTGTGCAATAGTGAATGATCAATTGAATTACTTTATTTTTAATTATTTAATTTTCTTTTAACTTGTATTGATTTGGTGATGTACCAACTGTTACTGACTGGTTTCTGTATTTGGTTTTCTTTCATTCTGTATAATGCTTGATAATGGAGTAGAGTTAACTCCGAAAGAAGCCGTTAATAAATGAGGCTTCAAGTAGCAGTGCTGGTTTTCACCTTCCTATACGATTCAGCTTCCCAAGGAATTATTCTGTTGTCGATCTCACCACTGGACACTGAATCACTTCTGTGTGATAGAATACGAAAGAGATCATTTTTGTATCTATTATATGGCCATCATACAGAGCGGGTTACAGCACACTACTGATGTATCCAGTTTGTAAAAAACTAGAAAAACGAACATACACACCACCATAAAAAAATAGATTTCCCCTGCTTAAAACAAAGACCTGGAGACCCCTTATTAAAAGGACGAAAAGAAAAGGAATGAAAAATACCAAAGGCTTCTTGAAATATAATGAAGAGGGTAGAATGAGGAGTGTGGGGAGATAAAGAAAATGGGGGGAGTTAAGGGAGAGAGTGAAGGTATAACGGACCTTATACCAGATATCACCTGCCCTCTTGTGTCGTGATCAAGGAGGGGAAGTTGAGCTATGCTTAAGAGTGGGGGAAAAGTGGGAACATTGTGGAAAAATGTTGGGGAGAGAGTGGGGGGGCGATAGGGCAAAGTAGAGAGAAAAGAAAGACTTTGTGGAAATGGGAACTATGGCGTAGGAGAACCGCGTATAACAGGAAGTAATATGAGCTAGCATTAGGTATAAAATATTAGTGTTTGTGTGTGTGTGAAAACATACAGTTGTGTGCAAGAAGCTTTCATTGATCCCACGTTTTGCACAAGTGGAGCTTTATCAACTCCATGAAATATTAATGCGTCAGTTTGACTCATTAACTCTCTCTCTCTCTCTCTCTCTCTCTCTCTCTCTCTCTCTTCCCCTGCTATGTGATGATTGTGGAGATGCTTGTGTATGCTGGTGATTGTGGAGATGCTTGTGTATGCTGGTGATTGTGGAGATGCTTGTGTATGCTGGTGATTGTGGAGATGCTTGTGTATGCTGGTGATTGTGGAGATGCTTGTGTATGCTGGTGATTGTGGAGATGCTTGTGTATGCTGGTGATTGTGGAGATGCTTGTGTATGCTGGTGATTGTGGAGATGCTTGTGTATGCTGGTGATTGTGGAGATGCTTGTGTATGCTGGTGATTGTGGAGATGCGTTTGTATGCTGGTGATTGTGGAGATGCTTGTGTATGCTGGTGATTGTGGAGATGCTTGTGTATGCTGGTGATTGTGGAGATGCTTGTGTATGCTGGTGATTGTGGAGATGCTTTGTACTGGTGATGGAATGCTTGTGATGCTGGTGATTGTGGAGATGCTTGTGTATGCTGGTGATTGTGGGATGCGTTGGGTGTGAGCGGTGATTGTGGAGATGCTTTTTGCTGTGATTGTGGAGATGCTTGTGTATGCCTGGTGATTGTGGAGATGCTTGTGCTATGACAGAGGTGATGTTGACCTGCGAAAGGAAGATGACCTGCTTGACGGAGATGACTGTTGCGGAGATGACTTTGACAAGGCAAGATGACTGTGACAAGAGCAAGATGACCTGCTTGACAAGAGCAAGATGACCTGCTTGACAAGAGCAAGATGACCTGCTTGACAAGAGCAAGATGACCTGCTTGACAAGAGCAAGATGACCTGCTTGACAAGAGCAAGATGACCTGCTTGACAAGAGCAAGATGACCTGCTTGACAAGAGCAAGATGACCTGCTTGACAAGAGCAAGATGACCTGCTTGACAAGAGCAAGATGACCTGCTTGACAAGAGCAAGATGACCTGCTTGACAAGAGCAAGATGACCTGCTTGACAAGAGCAAGATGACCTGCTGGACAAGAGCAAGATGACCTGCTGGACAAGAGCAAGATGACCTGCTGGACAAGAGCAAGATGACCTGCTTGACAAGAGCAAGATGACCTGCTTGACAAGAGCAAGATGACCTGCTTGACAAGAGCAAGATGACCTGCTGGACAAGAGCAAGATGACCTGCTGGACAAGAGCAAGATGACCTGCTGGACAAGAGCAAGATGACCTGCTTGACAAGAGCAAGATGACCTGCTTGACAAGAGCAAGATGACCTGCTGACAAGAGCAAGATGACCTGCTGGACAAGAGCAAGATGACCTGCTGGACAAGAGCAAGATGACCTGCTGACAAGAGCAAGATGACCTGCTGGGCAAGAGCAAGATGACCTCTGGACAAGAGCAAGATGACCTGCTGGACAAGAGCAAGATGACCTGCTGGACAAGAGCAAGATGACCTGCTTGACAAGAGCAAGATGACCTGCTGGACAAGAGCAAGATGACCTGCTGGACAAGAGCAAGATGACCTGCTTGACAAGAGCAAGATGACCTGCTTGACAAGAGCAAGATGACCTGCTGGACAAGAGCAAGATGACCTGCTGGACAAGAGCAAGATGACCTGCTTGACAAGAGCAAGATGACCTGCTTGACAAGAGCAAGATGACCTGCTGGACAAGAGCAAGATGACCTGCTGGACAAGAGCAAGATGACTTGCTGGACAAGAGCAAGATGACTTGCTGGACAAGAGCAAGATGACTTGCTGGACAAGAGCAAGATGACCTGCTTGACAAGAGCAGGATGACCTGCTTGACAAGAGCAAGATGACCTGCTTGACAAGAGCAAGATGACCTGCTGGACAAGAGCAAGATGACCTGCTGGACAAGAGCAAGATGACTTGCTTGACAAGAGCAAGATGACCTGCTTGACAAGAGCAAGATGACCTGCTTGACAAGAGCAAGATGACCTGCTGGACAAGAGCAAGATGACCTGCTGGACAAGAGCAAGATGACCTGCTGGACAAGAGCAAGATGACCTGCTGGACAAGAGCAAGATGACCTGCTGGACAAGAGCAAGATGACCTGCTGGACAAGAGCAAGATGACCTGCTGGACAAGAGCAAGATGACCTGCTGGACAAGAGCAAGATGACCTGCTGGACAAGAGCAAGATGACCTGCTTGGACAAGAGCAAGATGACCTGCTGGACAAGAGCAAGATGACCTGCTGGACAAGAGCAAGATGACCTGCTGGACAAGAGCAAGATGACCTGCTGGACAAGAAAGGCAAGATGACCTGCTGACAAGAGCAAGATGACCTGCTTGACAAGAGCAAGATGACCTGCTGGACAAGAGCAAGATGACCTGCTTGACAAGAGCAAGATGACCTGCTGGACAAGAGCAAGATGACCTGCTTGACAAGAGCAAGATGACCTGCTTGACAAGAGCAAGATGACCTGCTGACAAGAGCAAGATGACCTTGCTGACAAGAGCAAGATGACTGACAGAGCAAGATGATCTTGACAAGAGCAAGATGACTTGCTGACAAGAGCAAGATGACCTGCTTGACAAGAGCAAGATGACCTGCTTGACAAGAGCAAGATGACCTGCTTGACAAGAGCAAGATGACTTGCTTGACAAGAGCAAGATGACCTGCTTGACAAGAGCAAGATGACCTGCTTGACAAGAGCAAGATGACCTGCTTGACAAGAGCAAGATGACCTGCTTGACAAGAGCAAGATGCTCTTCTTGACAAGAGCAAGATGACCTGCTGACAAGAGCAAGATGACCTGCTTGACAAGAGCAAGATGACCTGCTTGACAAGAGCAAGATGACTGCTGACAAGAGCAAGATGACCTGCTTGACAAGAGCAAGATGACCTGCTTGACAAGAGCAAGATGACCTGCTGGACAAGAGCAAGATGACCTGTCTGACAAGAGCAAGATGACCTGCTGGACAAGAGCAAGATGACCTGCTTGACAAGAGCAAGATGCTCTTCTTGACAAGAGCACGATGCTCTTCTTGACAAGAGCACGATGCTCTTCTTGACAAGAGCACGATGCTCTTCTTGACAAGAGCACGATGCTCTTCTTGACAAGAGCACGATGGTCTGCTGGACAAGAGCACGATGGTCTGCTGGACAAGAGCACGATGGTCTGCTGGACAAGAGCACGATGGTCTGCTGGACAAGAGCACGATGGTCTGCTGGACAAGAGCACGATGGTCTGCTGGACAAGAGCACGATGGTCTGCTGGCAAGAGCACGATGGTCTGCTGGCAAGAGCACGATGGTCTGCTGGCAAGAGCACGATGGTCTGCTGGGCAAGAGCACGATGGTCTGCTGGGCAAGAGCACGATGGTCTGCTGGCAAGAGCACGATGGTCTGCTGGGCAAGAGCACGATGGTCTGCTGGCAAGAGCACGATGGTCTGCTGGGCAAGAGCACGATGGTCTGCTGGGCAAGAGCACGATGGTCTGCTGGGCAAGAGCACGATGGTCTGCTGGGCAAGAGCACGATGGTCTGCTGGGCAAGAGCACGATGGTCTGCTGGCAAGAGCACGATGGTCTGCTGGGCAAGAGCACGATGGTCTGCTGGGCAAGAGCACGATGGTCTGCTGGGCAAGAGCACGATGGTCTGCTGGGCAAGAGCACGATGGTCTGCTGGGCAAGAGCACGATGGTCTGCTGGGCAAGAGCACGATGGTCTGCTGGCAAGAGCACGATGGTCTGCTGGGCAAGAGCACGATGGTCTGCTGGGCAAGAGCACGATGGTCTGCTGGGCAAGAGCACGATGGTCTGCTGGGCAAGAGCACGATGGTCTGCTGGGCAAGAGCACGATGGTCTGCTGGGCAAGAGCACGATGGTCTGCTGGGCAAGAGCACGATGGTCTGCTGGACAAGAACATGGCTGTTTGCAAGAGATCGATGGTCTGTGACAAGGACGATGAGTCTTAGATTTCAAAATTTGGGAGCATTCTTGAAAGAAGGGGAGAATGTCTCGGGAAGACACCGGTCTGGTGGGGAGCACTGGTCTGCTGGAGGTAGAGATGGCTGCTGGACAAGGTCGATGGTACTGTGAGGTGGCTGTATGGGCTGGTGATGGTGGCTGTATGGTACTGGTGATGGTGGCTGTTGGTGCTGTGATGGTGGCTGTATGGTACTGGTGATGGGGTGTAATGGTACTGGTGATGGTGGCTGTATGGTACTGGTGATGGTGGCTGTATGGTACTGGTGATGGTGGCTGTATGGTACTGGTGATGGTGGCTGTATGGTACTGGTGATGGTGGCTGTATGGTGCTGGTGATGGTGGCTGTATGGTGCTGGTGATGGTGGCTGTATGGTGCTGGTGATGGTGGCTGTATGGTACTGGTGATGGTGGCTGTATGGTACTGGTGATGGTGGCTGTATGGTAGCTGGTGATGGTGGCTGTATGGTACTGGTGATGGTGGCTGTATGGTACTGGTGATGGTGGCTGTATGGTCTGGTGATGGTGGCTGTATGGTACTGGTGATGGTGGCTGTATGGTACTGGTGATGGTGGCTGTATGGTACTGGTGATGGTGGCTGTATGGTACTGGTGATGGTGGCTGTATGGTACTGGTGATGGTGGCTGTATGGTACTGGTGATGGTGGCTGTATGGTCTGGTGATGGTGGCTGTATGGTCTGGTGATGGTGGCTGATGGTACTGGTGATGGTGGCTGTATGGTACTGGTGATGGTGGCTGTATGGTACTGGTGATGGTGGCTGTATGGTACTGGTGATGGTGGCTGTATGGTACTGGTGATGGTGGCTGTATGGTACTGGTGATGGTGGCTGTATGGTACTGGTGATGGTGGCTGTATGGTACTGGTGATGGTGGCTGTATGGTACTGGTGATGGTGGCTGTATGGTACTGGTGATGGTGGCTGTATGGTACTGGTGATGGTGGCTGATGGTACTGGTGATGGTGGCTGGATGGTACTGGTGATGGCGGCTGTATGCTGCTGGAGATTCCACAGGACGTGGATGTTTGAATCTTTCCTATCAGCAAGAATCGTCACTTCAGTATGCATCTGTCGGTTTAGGATCGGGCCCACACATGTCATGTCACATGTTATCTGTCGACACATTCCAGTGCGTTAACAGGTACTTGCTCATGAGCTTCTTGTGTATAGGGTGGAAATATATGTAATTTCGCCATTCAGCAAGCGTGTCTAGTGTGCTCAGGTTATGTCTATTTGATGAGTGAGTACGCATTTTCCTGAGGTTTTTTCGTAATTACAAACTTCCATTTATTTTATATAATAATAAACTCTTAAAACATATAGCATAGACGTATTTAGTTTGGGTTATGATTATTAAAAGATGGCCCCTTTGCTGCCATGCACTTTCTTGTCAGACAGAGGTGACATGTAACCCTTAAAATGAATGGAGACAACGTGTGTTCCTGGGTACGACTGCCTCTTCGTCGATATAGTTGCTCTCACTATACAAATTTTGAAATATTTGAATATCTGCGTTTGAAGCTATGTTCTCGTTATTCAAACTAGGATGCCAAGTTAGGAAAGTCTTAATAATTGATAGTTAGGAATTTTTGCCATTGGTATATTAGATATTACTTTTGTTTTATAGTCTTTGTTTATGATTTAATGAAAGTAGTGAAAAAAACACCTGTCACTGGTGGGATGTGACCTCACACCTCTCTCTCTTAATTCAACTTGTTTGTACCCTTTATCGTCTATGTCCACCATTTGATGGTATATTTTATTTGGAGTTAGACTTGATCCAAGGAGATGGAGGTCTTGATCTGAGGAAATGGAAAACCCCCAAACATCGAAAAAGGGTAAAACTTGATCCAAGGAAGTGGAACATTGAAAAATTCTTGTCAACCCATAGGGGGGTACTCAAAACTTGATCCGAGGAGATGGAGGGGTAAAGGGAAAATTCGAAATTTTGTGGGAAAAAAAAGGGTGGGGGATCAGGAGGAAGGGATTATACTTGATCCAAGGAGATGGAGACTCCAAAATTTTTGAAAATTTCAAAAAATAAATGAAAATCTGGCAACCTTGTAAAATTTGGAAAAAAATAAATTGAAATTTTTGTAACATTCTAGAAAAGTGGGTAAAACTCAAAAATTCGAAAAAAGGGGGGAGCGGATTTGGGGGGCAGAAAGCGGGACCGGAAGGGGGCGTGGACGTGGGAGGGTGGCGTTAGGTGGAGGGGCGTGGGCGTGGGTGTGGAGGGGGGCGGTG
The DNA here is from genome assembly GCA_009830355.1 of Cherax destructor. Lineage (NCBI taxonomy): Eukaryota > Metazoa > Arthropoda > Malacostraca > Decapoda > Parastacidae > Cherax > Cherax destructor. Next base: position 34,814 of record WNWK01009566.1, read on the forward strand.
TGGGGCGTCGCGGGGGGGACAGGCGCTGGAGGAGACCGCTCTGGAAGAGACCCAACAGGGATGGCAAAAAGGAGACCGCTCTGAGAGAGACCCGACAGGGATTTTTTTTACTACTAATGAATTATAATAAATTTATTTTTTAGTTTGATAGTTTTTTTTTTTTTTTTTTTTTTTTTTTTAATTTAAGGTTGCCTGATGAAAGCTACTCCTTCAGTTTTTTTTTTTAAGCTAGACACACTTAATTAACACCACATCTCTCCCTGTTTGCGGGTGCTCCTGCTCCTCTCTGTGTAGCTTGTGGCTTGTACTCACCTATTTGTGGTTCCAGGGGTCGATTCATAGCTCCTGGCTCCATGAGCTGTATCAAACCTCGTCTTAAAACTATGTATGGTTCCTGCCTCCAGTACGTCACTTGCCAGACTATTCCACTTCCTGACAACTCTATGACTAAAGAAATACTTCCTAACATCCCTTTGACTCATCTGAGTCTTCAGCTTCCAATTGTGGGACTAGTCTTGTTGCAAACCTTTGCACTTTCTCAAATTTCTTGACGAGTTTGACCTGGTTTTGTGTGTATGTATGTGTACTCACCTAGTTGTGGTTGCAGGGTCGAGTCATAGCTCCTGGCCCCGCCTCTTCACTGGTCACTACTGGGTCACTCTTCCTGCTCCTTGAGCTTTATCATACCTCTTCTTAAAGCTATATAGATTCTGACTCCACTACATCACTTCCAGACTATTCCTATTCCTGATAACTCTGTAACTGAAGAAATACTTCCTAACATCCCTGTGATTCATCTGAGTCTTCAACTTCCAACTGTGACCCCTTGTTTCTGTGTCCCATCTCTGGAACATCCTGTCTCTGTCCACCTTGTCAATTCCTCTCAGTATTTTATATGTCGTTATCATATCCCCCCTACCTCTCCTGTCCTCCATCGTCGTCAGGTTGATTTCCCTTAACCTCTCCTCGTAGGGCATTTTCCTTAGCTCCAGGACTAGTCTTGTTGCAAACCTTTGCACTTTCTCTAGTTTCCTTACATGTTTGGCTAGGTGTGGGTTCCAAACTGGTGCTGCATACTCCAATATAGGCCTAACGTACACGGTGTACAGGGTCCTGAATGATTCCATATTGAGATGTCGGAATGCTGTTCTTAGGTTTGCTAGGCGCCCGTATGCTGCGGCAGTTAGTTTGTTGATGTGTGCCTCAGGAGATGTGCCCGGTGTTATACTCACCCCAAGATCCTTTTCCTTGAGTGAGGTTTGTAGTCTCTGGCCCCCTAGACTATATTCCGTATCCGATGGAAAGAAGGACAAATCATAACACCTTAACATCCTTTGCATCCATTGAAGACTGAATCTTCAGAAGAATATAAAGAAATTCTTCCATTGAGCCTCGGACAACAATATGATGTTCAGTGAGGACAAGATTCAGTTGCTCCGCTATGGAAGAATGGAGGAAATAAAGATTATAATGGAGTACAGGACAAACTCAATCATTCAATAGAGTGGAAGCTCCATGTGCGAGGCTTGAGAGTAATAATGTCAAGATTTCACACCCAAGGACCACATCAGTGTTGGCATTATTGTCGTAAGGGAAATGATAGGCTGAATAACTAGAGTTAAGACAAGGGATGCTGAGCTTATGGTGGCACACTTCAAGTCACTTGTTCTCTCCAGGTTGGAATACTGCTGTAAACTAACAGCTCCCTTCAAGGCAGGCGAGATTACAGAGAGCGTTCAAAGTCCATATACACTCAAACCTTTAAACTACTGAAAATCCCGGAAATCCCTTCATTCCTTGGAATGTAGGCGCGAAAGGTACATCATAATTTACAGCTGAAAACCCTGGAGGAACTGGTCCCAAACCTCCACACAAGAATGACTAAATGTAAAAGCAAGAGATTTGGCAGAGGGTGCAAAGTGCCTCCAACAAAAAGCAGAGGCGTGATGGGTACACTGAGAGAGCACTCGTTGAATGTTAAGAGGTCCCAGACTCTTAAACTCCCTCCCCCCCTCCATGAATAAGAGCATTTACCAATAAACCTCTGGTGGTCTTAAAGAGGGAACTAAATAAGTTTCTCAAATAAATTATTGACCATCTGTGCCGAAGTTCATATATTTCACTGCATGCGGCTAGCAGTAACAGCCTAGTTGATCAGGGCTTGTTCCACTGGAAAGCTTGGTCTGAGACCGGGGGCCCAGTCTCAGACCAAAGAAAGTACTTTGAAAGAAGAAGCCACATATAATCTTGACCTGTCTGTGTCGGTTATTAGAAATAGTATTAGGAAACAATGCACTTAGAAGTCTGAGTAAATCTATAACTCTGATAACATGAACGTAGATAAGTACATTTCCTGAGCAACTTGAGGCGTAAACAGAGTGACTGATGTCGGGATAACCTAGCTTTAGCTCAGTTACAAGTATTTCTGGCAGTCTGGTATACACAGATTGCCCAATTATTAAGCAACATGGAGATAGTACACTAACCTATATGGTATGTCAAGTTATATTAATGAAAATAGATACCAGAAATTTTGAGCACTTATTCTAAATGTCACTAAAAACCCGCATTTACGAGACTAATCTTATGACGACGTTTCGGTCCATCCTGCACCACTGTTAAGTCACAACTATTTTTGGTGAATTGTCCAGCTACGATATTGTAACTTTTTATTCTTTATCCTAACTTTGTTTGTAACATGAAAATATTGATTTGTAAATACCTAGATGCACTTGTTAACCCATTTTAAGCTTAGTTCCTAGTCCTCTGATGTATTCATGCTCCCTCGAGTTAGCTTTCACAACTTGACTCACGAAATCGTAATGACACGATTGCAAACAAACCACGGGTTCGAACCCCACCCGTGGTATGGTTTGTTTAGCTTTCACAAGATGGATAAGAGATCAAACCATGGTACGGGTGGGGATTAAACTCGCGGCAAGTGAGTGGTAAAACTCCAGGCCAGTGTGTAAGCTGGCTGCAATAAGTTTCATCCAACTAGGTAGTATATTTATACACCATAGGGATTTTAGTACGGGTCTCACTGTGACCACAAATGCAAGTTTTTACAAATGAATCTCGCGCCTGCGTGGCCGTGACGAACTCTAGCTCAAGTCCCCTCAAAGTCGTCATCATGCCTGAGTCTCGGATAAAAGAGGCATAAACAAGCCATTCCGGAGGCAAAATCTACTCTTTAATTCCGGTTACACTTACATGTTTAATTATAATATTTAAAAACTGAAGTGCCTTGAAAACCACAAATGGATCTTTGAGACATCTGTGTAATATATGTAGGTATTAATCTCTTAAGTGTTTCCCTTTTCCCATTACAGGTAAGTGTGTCTTGGTGATCAGAGGTGGAGCTGTCTGCTGATCAGAGGTGGAGCTGTCTGCTGATCAGAGGTGGAGCTGTCTGCTGATCTGTATGGTAAGAATAATTTATTTTCAGGTGTAATTATTTTAATGTGTTTAAAAAGGATAATTAGTTGAAACTAATCAGATTTCCGATCAGAGAAACTAAAGGAGCATTAACCGTAATTTGTTTTAGAAAGTCCTTCATAAAGCGGAATAGAAACGAGTGAAATCACCGAGGAGAAATATCAGAAGCAAGCAAACAAAAGCGTGATATTAAAGAATGAACACGTTGTCATCACTGATAGACAGTCGAGACATGCAGCAGACAGCTGATGAAATGAAAGCTCTGCTGCACACCTGGTTTCAATTTCACAAATGAAAGCTCTGCTTCATGCCTGTTTTCAGCTTCACAAATAAAATCTCTTTCATACCTGGCTCCAGCTTCACATAGGTTCTAGCAGTACCCAGTTATCTATACATTTGTCATTAAATATTTAATAAATGCCAGAAAAATGACAAGTTATATTATGAAAACTATATAGACAGAACAAATCAAACTGATGATATTCTGTAATGAATCACATGTATTATCACAGCTAGGATATGGCCTGTGCTTGTAGGTTCTTTCAAGGCAGGATCAGTAAAACATGTAAGCTACTGGAAACGCCTCAAACCACATGAAATATGCTCTCTGGAATGAAAAAGAAAGAAATGCCTGATAATATACACGTTCAAAATACTTAAGGGGTGTGGTCCCCAGTCTGCACACTGCCATAACTTACTGGAGTGAGAGATGTGGGAGGAAGTGCAAAATAAACCCAGCGCAAAGCAGGGACTGCCAAAGGCGCAGTTTGACAACATTAAGTCACAATATTCGTGGTGCAATAATTTTCAAACTGCTGCCAGCTTATATACGATATGTTGCCGGAATGACGGTAGACGCTATCAGCACGAAACTGGACCATTACTTGTATTGTACGTGCCTGATTAGCCAGGATGTGAAGGTTGTGTAGAAGAGCCCTCCTAAGTAGTCACCGGTATATTTACGCCTATAAATGAACATTATAACAAAGCTGTTCCTACAGCCAAGCTTTGAAATGAGGTGAGGTACGATAGTAGCCCCAAGCGTGTATAATATTTGTACATGCTCTGTCATGATTCAGTAACGAGAGAATGAAGGGATGGGAGAGAGAGAGAGAGATAGAAGGGAGGGGAGGAGAGAAAAAGAGAATAGACAGTGAGCAAGGAAGTCTGTACGTGATAAGAAAAGGATCGTCACACACAATAAGTGTTGTGATGACTGGATGGCTGTAAGATAATATTAACATTACAAAGTCTCAGAATGTTTAATATATGTTTAGTTATTTCTATCATTATATTTTTTACGTCTTAACTGAGCTATATTTGGCTCTTCAGTTGACAGACTATTAAACTTAGTTCGTTATTAGCATTGTTTGGTTTTTGTTAGAAACATTGCCTAACATTTAGCTGGAGTCTATTTTTACGCCAGAAATAATTTTGAATGCATTTTAAACATTTCTTAAGATATATTTAAAAAAAATCTTACTCGGAAAGAAGGCAGAAAATTAAATTGAGAGAGAAAAAAAATTAACTGTAGTTAAAAGACGTTTCACTTACTGTTTTTCTTTCAAATAAAATTCATTAATAGATTGATTATATCTTTGGTATAATTCAGAACTAAGAAATCATTATATAATTCTTGAAGGTTTTATGGTATCAGCCATATACTTAGTTGAATAAGGAAGCTTATAAGTTTCCCATTGTAAGTCAAAGCAGAAAAATACGATGGTGATACTTCAGTATTAATTAAAAATATGCAAATCTGGTGTGCAAGGAAGCGTTGGGGAGACAAGTGTTTTAACACCCTTAATTGGGAGCGCTGGGGAGACAGCTGTTTTAGCACTCCTAATTGGGAGTAAGATCGTCACAGTTACTTTGATCTCGAGCGCTTCTTATCGTCGCTAATGAAATAGTCCGGGCCGCTGGATTAGTGGTGGCATCCTGCAAATTGCAGCCTTAATAAATATCTTCTCGATACCCCTGGGCTCTGCTTCGGGCCATCACAGTGACATACCACAACTAATGTTGACCCTGAGGTCTCTCTGGGGCTATCACAGTGACATACCACAGCTCATGTAGACCCTGAGGTCTCTCTGGGGCTATCACAGTGACATACCACAGCTCATGTAAACCCTGAGGTCTTCTTGGGGCCATCACAGTGACATATCAGGGGCTTCTTTAGAGCCTGAGGTCTCCTTGAGATTTTTCCTCCATTTCTACCGGTCCAGGTGAGATGGAATGAGTGAATAAAGCAACGAGTGTCTTATTCCCGCATCAAGGGGAGGAGTGGAGCTGGATACACAGGGACTGACGTAGACAACCTTAATGGACCTCTACAAGGAACCAAGCCGTGGTCGTGAGATGACCTACCTATACAAGGAACCAAGCCGTGGTCGTGAGATGATCTACCTATACAAGGGACCTAACCTTGGTCGTGAGATGACCTACCTATACAAGGGACCTAGCCTTGGTCGTGAGATGACCTACCTATACAAGGGGCCTAACCTTGGTCGTGAGATGACCTACCTATACATTTCCCTCTGTGTTTTCATGGATAACGTCTCCACAGACTCCTCAGTTCACCACTCACCTTTTTCCCTTCGTCAATTCTATGATTCGCCTCGTCTTGCGTAGAAGTTCACTCCCAGATATCTGAACACATTCATTTCCTCCATACTCCTTCCAATCCAATCTGATATCCAATCTTTCATTGCCTAAATTTTATTTCCCTCGCTCTTTCCCCTGTTCACTTTTAATTTCCTTCTTTTACATACCCTCCCAAATTTGTCTACCAACCTTTGCGACTTCTCTTTGGAATCTCCCAAAAGCAGTAAACAACTGTGACAGCTCTTACTTTGTGTTATATCTTTCAGTCCCACCTCTCCCCCAACACCCTGCGTTCACTGCTTTTACAACCCCATATATATATATATATATATATATATATATATATATATATATATATATATATATATTAAACAACCATGGACCATAAACGCAACAAGTTCCATACCCCTATCTAAATACTGTTCACTTACATGTTTCCATGTAAACACTTAGGCTACACACCCCTTACGTTTCCTAAAGCCTCCTTGTTCATCTGCGATCCGGCTACCATTAATTCTTTCAGTAATAATTCTATCAATAATTCTTTTCAATTATACTCAACAGGCTTATTCCCCTATAATTCTTACTCTCTTTTGTCCCCTTTGCCTTTAAACAAAGGAACTATACATGTTCTCTGCCAATCCCTAGGAATCTTTTCCCTCTTTCATACACTCATTACATTTAAAAAAACTTATTTTTCAATAAACTTGCCGTCTCCCACTGAAGTACCTGGAGTATACGTGGAGAGGGTTTCAGAGATCAACGTCCCCGCGGCCCGGTCTGTGACTAGGCCTCGTGGAGGATCAGTGCTTGATCAACTAGGCTGTTACTGCTGGCCGCACGCAAACCGACGTGTCAGGTACTGACTTTAGGTGCCTGTCCAGCATCTTCTTGAAGATAGCCAGGGGTCTATTTTGTAATTCCCCTTATGTATGCTGGGAGGCAGTTGAACAGTGTTGGACCTCCTGACTCTTATTGTGTTGTCTCTTAGTGTACTCATGGCACCCCTGCTTTTCATTGGGGGGGATGTTGCATCTTATGCCCAGTCTTTTGCTTTCGTAGGGAGTGATTTTTCATGTGCAAATTTGGGACTAGTCTATCTAGGATTTTCCAAGTGTATATTATCATGTATTTTTCTCGCCTGCATTCCAATGAACAGAAATCAAAGGACCCAGAAAAAAAAAACTTTAACCATCATTCACTCCATCACTGTCTTGCCTAGGAACTAGGCCCCAAAAGGGTTAACAGGTGTATATATGGATTTATATCTACAGTTCACTTAGCTGTTACAAGCAAATTTAGGGAATTTGCTTAGTATATCTGGTATCTTATTGTCATTAATAAGATATCTTGACATGTCACATAGGTTATTATACTGTCTATCTCTGTATTCCTCAATAAGTGGGCAAGTAAGCGCATAGTGTTCAAGACAGTGACCATATGCCTGCTCACATAATTTGCATTTAGTTTGATCATCTGTGTGTCTCCCAAACTGCCAGAAGTACTTGTAGCCAAGCCTAAGCCTGGCCACTACAACATTAGTCAGTCTGTTCACATTGCAAGTTGCTCCATAAACTTACTTATCTACGTTCATGTTATCATAGTGGGTTATAGCTCTACTCAGGCTTCTAACTGCATTCATATAACAATCATTTTCATTATTTACTTATCTCCTAATATTATTCCTAATGCTAGACACAGATATACCAAAGTTATATTCTACATTCTCCTTCTGGGTACTCTTCTTGGCTAACATATCAACTTTATCATGAAGTTGTAATCCAATGTGTGATGGGATCCATAATGCTAGACACAGATATACCAAAGTTATATTCTACATTCTCCTTCTGGGTACTCTTCTTGGCTAACATATCAACTTTATCATGAAGGAGTAATCCAATGTGATGGGATCCATAGCTCAGATATACATTATATTCTACATTCTCCTTCTGGTACTTTTTGGTATCTATCACTTTTCATGAGGGTAATCCAATGTGTGAGGATCCATGCAATTGTATTAATCCTTTTCATTTTTGATATCTAAGAGCTTCTTGGCATGTTGTTGAGCATATATGAAGTCAAGGTCTTCAGATGACATAAAATCAGTAAGTGATAGAGTCAAGCTCAGTGTCATAAGTTAGCTTTAGTGCCATTAGGATTGCAAACAATTCAGTTTGCAGTGTAGACGCCCAGTTGTTAATTCTTTTGCCAAGAAGAGTACCCAGAAGGAGAATGTAGAATATAACTTTGGTATATCTGTGTCTAGCATTAGGAATAATATTAGGAGATAAGTAAATAATGAAATTTATTATCGTTCTTAACTAGGGAGGTGGCAACAAGAGCAGATGCAGCCCTGCCAGAAGACTCCTGTTTAGATCCATCAGCGTATATAACTTGTGATAACTTATTACTACCAGCTAGGCGAGAAATTTCTTCTTGAGCAGTTGCTTTAACAAGTGATTTAAGGAAGGGATTACTAGCAATGAGCTTCTTGGGAGGGGCTTGCAGGTATGTGATATTAAATGAACACATCTTCCATGGAGGGGTGAAATGCTCTTGTTGTCTACAGTGATACAATTCATGCAGGTTATAAAACTTGATGTAATTGCACGTTTTCACAATCCATTTAGATCTGTGTGTATTTACTTCTAGACATTTAGTAAGATTCATTGTGACAGTGTCTGGTTCATTTCTTAACATTCTAATACCGAGTACAGTGTTAATCTCAACAATCCTATCACTGATGCTAGAAATACCAAGCTCCTTCCTCATATTAAGAACCTTTGTAGATTTGGGACAGCCAAGAATAATTTTGAAAGCTTCATTTTGCATTAACTCCAAGGATCGGAGAGAACTTTCTCGAGCTAATATCAACATGGGAGCAGCATAATCAATTAAGGACCTAACATAGGCTATGTACATCATTCTCACGATTCTCACATTAGCACAATAATTGGGGTTGTAGCCAGCAACAGCTTTGAGAGCATTTAGCCTATCTTTGCATTTTTTATTTAGTTGTGGTATAGTGGATTTGTTAAAGGGTACATCTACACCAAGATATCTAAGTTTTAACGTAGCTAATATTTTCACCCTGAAAATAGATGGGTGGGGGATGTCGTTTGCTTGTTAATATTTTTGTTTTAGAGGAAGATATTACGAGGCCTAGTCGATTACAAATTGCTTGAACTTCATTAAGAACGGTACTCATCTTCTTATACCCTGTTGTATGGATCATGATGTCATCAGCATAGCTGATGTAATCAGAATATTAAATAGCATGTGACTGAGAACTGCTCCCTGCGGTGTACCTAGGGACATTTCTTTAGACTCTTTTCTAAAGCCTTGTTAGAGGACAGAGGATACTCTGACAGGTATCCTATTATCCATCAGAGTAGGCTACCACCAATATTCATTTTGGCTAGTTCATGTAGTATAGCAGTTCTGTTCGCGAGAGATGTAAAAGGAGAATGAGAGAGTAGGTGAGATACTAGGAAAAAAATTTGCCAAGAATAAGAAGTTTGGAGTGAGATTAATAAGTTAAGAAAGCCTAGGGAACGAATGGATATGACAGTTAAAAATAGGAGAGGAAAGTTGTTAGATGGAGAGTTGGAAGAATCGGAAAGATGAAAGGAATATTTTGAGGAACTGTTAATTGTTGATGAAAATAGGAAAGATGTGATTTCGTGCATTCGACAGGGAGGTATAACGTCTTTTAGGAGTGAGGAAGGGCCAGTTGTGAGCGTGGAAGAGGTAGTGGGTAGAATGAAAGTGGGTAAAGCAGATGGGATTGATAGGATAAAAACAAGAATGTTAAAAGCAGGTGGGGATATAGTTTTGGAATGGTTTATTTAATAAACGTATTTAAGAGGGGGAAGGTAACTAGGGATTGGCAGAGCATTTATAGTTCCTTTGCATAAAGGCAAAGGGGACAAAAGAGAGTGTAAAAATTATAGGGAAATAAGCCTGTTGAGTATACCTAGTAAAGTGTATGGTAGAGTTATTATTGAAAGAATTAAGAGTAAGAGGGAGAGTAGGATCACAGATGAACAAGGTGGCTTTAGGAAAGTTAGGGGGTGTATAGACCAAGTGTTTACAGTGAAGCATATAGGTGAACAGTATTTGGATAAGGGTAAAGAGGTTTTGTT
>WNWK01009566.1:50000-70000 GCA_009830355.1 Cherax destructor
GAGTGAGGTGAAAGTGTTGAATGATGGTGAAAGTATTTTCTTTTTGGGGATTTTTTTTCTTTTTGGGGATTTTTTTTTCTTTTTGGGTCACCCTGCCTCGGTTGGAGACGGCCGACTTGTTTAAAAAAAAAATATATATATATATTTCTATGCCGGAAACAAGGGGCTACTAACCCTCTTCTGTATAAATTACTAACTGTAAAAAGTAAAACTTAAAGCTTTTCTTCTTTTTCGGGTCAACGTTCCTGGGTGGGAGACGGCAGTGTATTCAACAAGAAATATTCAGTTTTCCAGTCAGTCTTTCCCCGAAACTTAACATTGGCATTATTATTATTATTATTATTATTATTATTATTATTATTATTATTATTATTATTATTATTATTATTATTTTCTAATTGTTAGTTATGATTATATGTTATTTATTGTTTTATTATTTTAAATCGCAACCCGTAAAAATCAATATTTGAATATGAAATGTTAGGTAGTCAATTCCATTCCAGATAAAGGGAAGATAGGTCTAATTTCTTGGATCAAGAGCGCTTTACCTACATAATTTTATAAATTAACTTGAATTCATCGTCAACCTCGCCACTTAGTATTAACGAAACATTTTGAAAAAATTAGCTTGTCGTCGCCAGCTGAATGAAAGTCAATTTAAGGCGCCTGCATCATGATCAACATTTAAATCAGACGTTTAATTAGTGGCAGGTGTTTGTCATGCATGTTGTGTGCATGACAAGTGTGTCAGCACCCAGGTAGTACCTGTTGCCACGCTTCTTCACAACTTCATCTTATAAAAATTTACTTCTTGAAGGAGACGAATTAGCAACAGAAATACTAAAGCCGTGGAAAACATGTTATGGTGATGGCCATACTGGAACGTCCAGCTCAGGCTGATAGATTTCAACATTTTGTATGATAACAAAAAAAAGTCACAATACCGTGGAAGAATGCACAAATAACCCGCACATAGAATAGAGGAGCTTACCACAAAGTTTCGGTCCGACTTGGACCATTTACAAGTCTAACACATGAGGGTGAGGGAACCAGTATATATATATATATATATATATATATATATATATATATATATATATATATATATATATATATATATATAGAAGAGAGGTCAGGGACGGGACAAGAGAGGAAGAAAGAAATAAGTGGTAGTGGTAATGCTGGTAGCGGAAGTAGTAGTAGTTAGTAGGGGGAGTAGTGGTAGTATGTCAGTGTGGCTTATAAATGGTCCAAGTCGGACCGAAACGTCGTCATAAGCACCTATGTGTGGGTTATTTGTGTATTGTTTCAGTCACGGTATTGTGACTTTTTGTTCTTTAACTGTCATATAGAATGGATGCATCAGCAGTGTGCTGCTGCTCTAATTTGCTAAATACAAAACCCAAACATCTTCACCTATCATCCAAACCTTTCGGAATATCAAACCCCATTATCAATGCTGGAACAATTAAGAACAATAATCAAGCAGAATATCTGGTCTATATTTAAGAGAAATTATTCTGAACCTAGAAATAAGTATCAAATGTGTTCTTACCAATCTTCGTTAAAGGAGAGTAATAACTTTTACATATGCAATACTTGGCCATCTCTATTGTGGTGACGTTTCAACAACAATAAAGATAACTAAGTGTTGTACAATGTGTCTCATTTATGTGCTTGTCCGTTTTTGTGTACGATGAATATAATAACTTTGTGTTGCTACAATGTAACTATCATCAACGCAACAAAACCACACTTGGGGAATAAATAGCAGCTCAAGGCCGTACGTTCTTGCCACCTGTGCTTCCTTAAGAAGCACTGATGGTGTCAAAGGCTGTGAGCTTCTATGCATTCCTCCATTGTGGTTGTGTTTATTTGATGGCTGAGTTGCATCACTGTAACTATTATATAGCGTAGGAAACCGCTCACTGCGAGTCTTCCTTTTTGTGTTTAATTAAAGGGGGGTTTTCTTAAGGACTTGATAACATAAATGCATACAAAGAAGACAAAACACTTAAGATATATAAACGAGAAATAAAGGAATGCCCGTCCTCCTCGGCTTGAAGAGCCCAGGAGGACGGGCAGGCAAGCAAAAACTAAGATGTAAGGCATGCACTCAAGGACACACCCACAGATATGCACCCAAACACACCCTCGGGCACCCAGGCAGACGGCAACCCACAAGTCTTCGCTCAAGAAGACGCCAACGGTTAAGAGCAAGGCTATGGAGACACGCACAACACGGGCGTTGTAGTACGTGTCACATATCTTTGAAAGTCTTTGCAAATTTCTCGCACTTGCTTGCGCAGACGAGAGGAGGCGACGGCAGCGGTTGGGAAGTGTCTCACTCGCCAGGGAGCGCATGTCAGTCAGTAACCCACCAGTGTTGTGCGCGGGTGTGTGTGCGCGACGTTCCTGTGGGGCGAGGTTAGTGGTGGTGGCAGTGGTAGTAGCTGTGTGGGTTGCCCACTGTCGCACCCCGTCACCCTGGCCCATGGCTTGATCCTCCACCCAGAGGATCATTAGTCGTTTCCGTTACCGTAGCGGAGTACGGGCACACGTGTGTGTCCGCGCGTGCGTCAGGACGCTCAGGTCTCACGTGCTAGCCAAAATTTGTGTTCTGAAAATGGAAGTTTATGTGCATATAATGAGAGTCGGAGATAAACACTTGACTGCTACTGATGATTCTGCTGACTTGCGGGTGTAGCTACCACCGCTGTTAACTACTGATTATGTTATTAAATTACAGCTGTTGACCTCTTGCTGCTTCTGTTGCTTTTAAATAATATTTTTATCGTTTCAAATCTCTGTGGTTCTCCTACCTGTGTTTTTTTAAATATTTTTAATGTGTGCCATATAGTGCCGACACAAGTGCCATACAGTGACGGCACAAGTGCCATATAGTAACACAAGTGCCACATTGCCGGCACAAGTGCCACATAGCGATACAAGTGCCATATAGTGACACAAGTGCCCCACAGTGCCGGCACAAGTGCCCCACAGTGCCGGCACAATGCCACAGTGCCGGCACAAGTGCCACAGTGCCGGCAAAGTGCCACAGTGCCGGCACAGTGCCCCACAGTGCCGGCACAAGTGCCCCACAGTGCCGGCACAAGTGCCCCACAGTGCCGGCACAAGTGCCCCACAGTGCCGGCACAAGTGCCCCACAGTGCCGGCACAAGTGCCCCACAGTGCCGGCACAAGTGCCCCACAGTGACGGCACAAGTGCCCCATAGTGACGGCACAAGTGCCCCCATGTGACGGCACAAGTGCCCCATAGTGACGGCACAAGTGCCCCATAGTGACGGCACAAGTGCCCCATAGTGACGGCACAAGTGCCCCATAGTGACGGCACAAGTGCCCCATAGTGACGGCACAAGTGCCCCATAGTGACGGCACAAGTGCCACATAGTGACGGCACAAGTGCCACATAGTGACGGCACAAGTGCCCCACAGTGCCGGCACAAGTGCCCCACAGTGCCGGCACAAGTGCCCCACAGTGCCGGCACAAGTGCCCCACAGTGCCGGCACAAGTGCCCCACAGTGCCGGCACAAGTGCCCCATAGTGACGGCACAAGTGCCACATAGTGATGGCACAAGTGCCCCATAGTGACGGCACAAGTGCCACATAGTGACGGCACAAGTGCCACATAGTGATGGCACAAGTGCCACATAGTGACGGCACAAGTGCCACATAGTGATGGCACAAGTGCCACATAGTGATGGCACAAGTGCCACATAGTGACGGCACAAGTGCCCCATAGTGACGGCACAAGTGCCCCATAGTGACGGCACAAGTGCCCCATAGTGACGGCACAAGTGCCCATAGTGACGGCACAAGTGCCACATAGTAACGGCACAAGTGCCACATAGTAACGGCACAAGTGCCACATAGTGACGACACAGATGTCTCATGGTGTCGTTTTCCCAGTGAGTGATATCAAAAGTAAGTACTGTAAAATCTTTCAAGGTCTCATATAGCGTGTGGTATAGTGCTTGTTTTGGAAACACATCTCCAAGGAAGAAAAATTCCATACCGTTCACATTTTACGCCAATTCAACGAAATTTAATTACGAAGACCACAACATCAGAATCCATCCCCCCTCACTCCCCCCTCCCCACACACACGGACATTATATCTACAGGCATAATGTAAACCCAGGAACATTGTCACCAGTTTCAACCCCATCATGACTGCCACAGGAACATTCACCTGAGAAGTATGTAGTGGTAACATAATATTATATATATATATATATATAATAATGTCGTGCTGAATGGGCAGAACTTGCGATTTTGGCTTAAATAGCAACGCTTATCTTGCCATATAAGACAAGCGAAAATTTATGTATGCAATAATTTCGGAAAAATCATTCTGAACCTAACGAAAAAAATATATTTCATTGTGTTTGTTTATTATTAAATTATTGTAAACGTATCAAAATTATATTTAGTTGGATTAGGCTAAATTAAATTGCGCTTGTTATAATAAGGTTAGGTAAGTTTTCTAAGATTCTTTTGGTGCAAAATTATAAATTTTTACATTAACATAAATGAAAAAAAATATATCTTAAAACGTATAAGAGAAAATTTTAGAAAGGACTTAATTTTAGATGAGTTATTGCTAATTGACCTGTTTTACCTATTAGGCACGACTTATTATAAATATATATATATATATATATATATATATATATATATATATATATATATATATATATATTATATATTATATATATTGCATACAAATGCAAATTATTCTTAGAAAACATTGTCGTGAAGAGTTATTGATTAACATTGACTTGAATGGAAAACATACCATCACAAAGCTGAGATATAAATAACAATGGTCTTCGTGTGGGTAGTGGCTGAGGTGCTGCCCAGGAAATTAGTCTGTACACTGAGAGGTATATGTGTCTCTCTCTACATAGGGAAAGGTTAGGTGAGGTTTCTAAGTTAGGTAAAGTCAAAAATTATTTTTTTATATCATTACTTTTTTTGAATATTTGTCTTTGTGTCATACACTTTATTCTCTCTTTTAAGATGTAAAAATATTTTGATGATTATATACAGTTTACTTCAAGAAAAAGGTGCTAAGTACTCATGGTACTCTAAGATAAAACAGAGACAAAACGATCAGTGTGTATTACACTGTGTATGTAACATTGTGACAGCATGTTTGTAATAGCACAGGGCTGTTGTATGTTTATAGTCAGAAAAACGAACGAAGACTTACATTTTCTCTCTAATTAATCCTGTAACACGTCATCAGGTGTCTGGGTAAATATTAAGTTACTTTGTTATATTGCCGCTTTGTTGTGATTATAATGCTGCTGAGTGTGTGTGGTGACCTCCCAGTGATGGTGACCCCTCAGTGATGGTGGTGACCTCCCAGTGATGGTGACCTTCCAGTGATGGTGACTTCCCAGTGATGGTAGTGACCTCCCATTGATGGTGATGGCCACCCTGTGATGATGATGACCACCCAGTGATGGTGACCTCCCAGTGATGGTGGTGACCTCCCAGTGATGGTGGTGACCTCCCAGTGATGGTGGTGACCTCCCAGTGATGGTGGTGACCTCCCAGTGATGGTGGTGACCTCCCAGTGATGGTGGTGACCTCCCAGTGATGGTGGTGATCTCACAGTGATGGTAGTGGTGATGGTGACTTCCCAGTGATGGTAGTGGTGATGACCTCCCAGTGATGGTAGTGGTGATGGTGACCTCCCAGTGATGGTAGTGGTGATGGTGACCTCCCAGTGATGGTAGTGGTGTTGATGACCTCCCAGTGATGGTAGTGGTGTTGATGACCTCCCAGTGATGGTAGTGGTGATGGTGACCTCCCAGTGATGGTAGTGGTGATGGTGACCTCCCAGTGATGGTAGTGGTGATGGTGACCTCCCAGTGATGGTGACCTCCCAGTGATGGTAGTGGTGATGGTGACCTCCCAGTGATGGTAGTGGTGATGGTGACCTCCCAGTGATGGTAGTGGTGATGGTGACCTCCCAGTGATGGTAGTGGTGTGGTGAATTCTCCCAGGATGGTAGTGGTGATGACCTCCCCAGTGATGTAGTGGTGTGATGCAATGCCTCGCCACTCAGTGTGCAATCACGTGATGTACATGACCCGCCACTCAGTGATGTCACATGACCCGCCACTCAGTGATGTCACATGACCCGTCACTCAGTGATGTCACATGACCCGTCACTCAGTGATGTCACATGACCCGTCACTCAGTGATGTCACATGACCCGTCACCAGTGATGTCACATGACCCGCCACTCAGTGATGTCACATGACCCGCCACAGTGATGTCACATGACCCGCCACTCAGTGATGTCACATGACCCGCCACTCAGTGATGTCACATGACCCGCCACTCAGTGATGTTACATGACCGTCACTCAGTGATGTCACATGACCCGCCACTCAGTGATGTCACATGACCCGCCACTCAGTGATGTCACATGACCCGCCACTCAGTGATGTCACATGACCCGCCTCTCAGTGATGTCACATGACCCGCCACTCAGTGATGTCACATGACCCGCCACTCAGTGATGTCACATGACCCGTCACTCAGTGATGTCACATGACCCGTCACTCAGTGATGTCACATGACCCGCCTCTCAGTGATGTTGCAATGGTTGGTGGACCATTGCAGATCATCCATCACTGTTCATAAAAGCCACAGATCACATTGTGTCGTTGTTTTTATTTATGGATAATGTTGAGATACATGTGGATTATAATGCTGTAGTGGCTGTGTGATGGTTAGTGGCTTGATAGATTTAAAGCCTATCAACTGTATCTGGCTTATTAAAGCTGTGTTTCACTTGTACACCACGAGTCAGGAGTTCTTTTAGTCCCTAAAATAGGCACTAAAACACATTTAGCTTATTTTTACTGAGGAAGCTATACCTCTGGTTGTATATACCACTTGTGTGGCAGTGTAGATGGTGTGAAGCATATTGAGTGGTGGTGCTGGGCGGTGCTGGGCAGCGTGGTAACACAGCAATTTAGATGTGTTGATCAAATATAAATGTAATGCGCTTGTTTGGTGCAGATGGGTATGTACATGGAGGGCTGAATATCTCTACATAAACATCGAGAGCTCACTTTATTTCTTAGTTTAAGGATTACATCCTCCTCGACTGTTGGTGTATAGTTCATATGCTGTCTTAATGATACTAGCTTAGTCGATACGTTTAAGTAACAAAGACTTCGTTGTGTCTGTGGAGATTAATCATAAGCTCTTGGGATCCGCATTGGCTTATCAATTGTCATGATGTGCTTATATTGTTGAATTGTTGAAGTTGTTAATATTTGTCTGGTGTTGGGTACAAGCGGGTATACTAATATGGTGATGTCTACTATTATCATGGTGTGATGCATAGCTTATAATGTTGTCTGTAGCTTTGGTGTACTGGGTCACTCAGATGTGGTTGTGGTATGCTAATAAAGGTGATGCAACGTAGATACAGTGTTTTGACATGCATGTGATTTTGTTATTGAAACAGTGATGTGGTATGGTAATATTACCTTGTGGTTGTGACATGTTATAGTCTTAGTGTTGTGTAGTTGTGGCGTGGTAACGCTGCCGGCGTGTTATTTACGGTCTTGAATCATGTTTTATGTTTATTAATTGTCTTTAGTGTGTGTTAGGAGGAAAGTTGGTGTCGTGATGAATGTCAGTTGTTGGGCTCAAATTGTATGTTCTTGGGACGCTAAAGAAGAATGTAGAGGTGGTAAAATATACAGAAAAGAGAGCTTAAAATATGTCGTATTTTAAGATTTTTGCCCCGTAGGAAGCGGCAGATTTATTCACCACCACCACCACTCGTCCTCTACATGAACATATTCTCATAAAGAGAGTACGTTACTGCTCGAATAGAAGACATGTAATTGGTAATATCAACTCCATCCTTGGCTGTTTCATCGTTCCACCATCTTATAAATTATTATTATCTGATTCCGGCGAGTCTTCCATATGTTTGAGAAAGGCTTCAGTCCTTAATTACAACGTGATTATGTTATTAGTAAAAATATTAGTTGTATTAATTATGGATTATTGTACTCTGACATATTCTAAGATAATTTCGAGAGAGGGGGGAAGTTTGCCTTACTACCGGTGACAGGTTCTTGACCAAGTAATTTTGAGGTTGTCTTTCCTTCCTTAGATCTAACTTGATAGTCTCCCAATCCCCCAAATACTGCATAACCTCTCTATCTCTGAATGTCTGTCTGTCTCTCTCTCTCTCTCTCTCTCTCTCTTTCTCTCTTTCTCTCTCTCTCTCTCTCTCTCTCTCTCTCTCTCTCTCTCTCTCTAACACACACAAGACACTACTCTCACACACACACACACACAGACACATCCACACTACTCACACACACACACACACACACACACACACACACACACACACACACACACACAGGCCAGGGTAAGCTTGCTTCACACGAGGCCGGGTTCACCCGTGCAGAAACATTTCAGTGTTTTTACACACACATCACACACACACATACAACAGCCTAGTGTCATTCCTAGGACAAATACACACACACATTTTGTGAACATTTGTGAATGACATGACAGAAGGAATAGACTCCGAAATGTCCCTGTTTGCAAATGATGTGAAGTTGATGAGAAGAATTCAGTCGGACGAGGACCAGGCAGAACTACAAAGGGATCTGGACAGGCTGCAAGCCTGGTCCATCAATTGGCTCCTGGAGATCAACCCCACCAAGTGCAAAGTCATGAAGATTGGGGAAGTGCAAAGAAGACCGCAGATGGAGTACAGCATAGGGGGCCAGAGACTGCAAACCTCAATCAAGGAAAAAGACCTTGGGGTGAGTATAACACCAGGAACAGCATTCCGACATCTTAATAAAGAATCGTTCAGGACCCTGTACACTGTGTACGTTAGGCCCATACTGGAGTATGCAGCACCAGTTTTGAACCCACACCTAGCCAAGCACGTGAAGAAGCTCGAGAAAGTGCAAAGGTTTGCAACAAGACTAGTCCCGGAGCTAAGGGGTATGTCCTACTAGGAGAGTTTAAGGGAAATCGACCTGACGACACTGGAGAACAGGAGAGATAGGGGGGACTTGATAACATATAAGATACTGAGAGGAATTGACAAAGTGGACAGAGACAGAATGTTCCAGAGATGGGACACAGCAACAAGGGGACACAGTAGGAAGTTGAAGACTCAGATGAATCACAGGGATGTTAGGAAGTATTTCTTCAGTCACAGAGTGGTCAGGAAGTGGAATGGTTTGGAAAGCGATGTAGTGGGGGCAGGATCCATTCATAGCTTTAAGAAGAGGTATGATAAAGCTCATAGCGCAGGGAGAGTGACCCTGTAGAGGCCAATGAAGAGGCGGGCCTGAGGAATAGTGACTCCCCACCCCTGCAATCACAACTAGGTGAGTACACACACAACACACACACACACACACACACACACTAATACGCACTCATATACAACAGGCCTATTGTTTAATTGACATGTGCCTCGGACAAATTGGTAACTAACACACCAAGCACATCTCCTGAGGCGCACATCAACCAAATAACTGCTGCAGCATATGGGCGCCTAGCAAACCCAAGAACAGCATTCCGACATCTCAGTAAGAAATAGTTCAGGACCAGTTTGGAACCCACACTTAGCCAAGCACGTACGGAAATTAGAGAAAGTGCAAAGGTTTGCAACAAGACTAGTCCCGGAGCTAAGGGGCATGTTCTACGAGGAGAGGTTAAGGGAAATCGACCTGACGACACTGGAGGACAGGAGAGATAGGGGGGTTATGATAACGACATATAAAATACTGAGAGGAATCGACAAGGTAGACAAAGACAGGATGTTCCAGAGATGGGACCCAGCAACAAGGGGTCACAATTGGAAGTTGAAAACTCAGATGAATCACAGGGATGTTAGGAAGTATTTCTTCAGTCACAAAATGTCTGGAAGTGGAATAGCCTGGAAAATGATGTAGTGGAGGTAGGATCCATACATAGGTTTAAGAAGAGGTATAATAAAGCTCATGGAGCAGGGAGAGTTACCTAGTAGCGAGCAGTGAAGAGGCGAGGCCAGGAGCTGTGACTCGACCCCAGCAACCACAACTAGGTGAGTACAAAGGCCAAGTGTGTAATCGACAAGTGCTTATGACAAAATGGTAACTAACTTTCTCTCTCACCACTACTTTTCTTGTGAGAGTTTCTACACCAGCTAGTCACATACACAGGTAACTTGAAGCAGTCCTGGTCTCCACCAGTCTTGTTTCCATCTTACCCTACATTCTCGTTTCACTCTGTTACTCTATTGTAGTGACCTACTGTTAACTGTTTTTTGACGAGCGTTTTCAATGAAACTATTCTCTAGGTTTTAATTTGAATTTTCTTGTAATCTGCGACAATGTTTCTTCAAACATATTGATTTTTTTTTCATTGCTCGTTTTCCTACCAATTCGTCAACTCTGTTTATGTGATATTAACGTGTATTTTTATCATTTATTAGGATTTTTACATTATTTATGTCCTCTTGTCTATTAGTGATACTTTTGAAGTTTGAACTAAATTTGGATGGAATTGAGTCTGAAAGTGAGTCGATTATTTTCTTTACAACCTCAATGATTGGATTATGTAACAGTCCTGAAGTGTTACATTCCTTGCTGATGTCTCCTAACAAACTTTGAGTTTCTAACTACAGTAAGCGCCGATCCAGTAACATCACTTTCTAGAACCAGTGAACCATCAGTGAATATCTAAACGAGGTCTCTAGCAGACTGTGACGACGATGGCTACTCATTCACTGCTCACAGCAGTCGTAGACATATGTCTTTCTCATATTTAGTTTTATCACCTTTAAAATTATCTCTCATTTCCTTCCTCGTATTACAGAGTTTGTTGTTTAATTTATAATAATTTAGGTCAGTAGCATTTGCATTTTTTTCAACTTTTTCTAATCTCATTTACTGAGTTAGATATAATCGGCCTTTTTTTAGGAATATTGTCCATATTATATATTTCTTAACAATTTAATGGCAAAAATTATATTTATCATATTCCGTCACAGACGGTAGGTTCAACTTAGCTTAAGAGGCACGTAAGTTTCCCGGTCTTCTAATAACATGTTCATTTTTCCACTATAATCTACCTTGTCCATAATTACTATTGTATTTGTTTTGTCTGTTTCGTAAAGTGAAGTTCAGGATCTTTCCTTAATTCATGGTATAACTTAACAAATCTTTGAGGACAATTGTGTTGCAGAGGTCTGAGCTTTGTTCAGACTTCTGCAACACAGGATTTTTTTTTTGTGGGGGAGGGGGATTCTTAAAATGTGGATGTCTAAAGGATAATTTCCTCAAAGTAGATCTATTTAGTAGTTTAGCTTGTACATCGCCACACACACAGACTCCTTCAACTATTACAAATCGATATGAACGCATTATCTATAACAAATCATTGAAGTTTCCAAAAATGTAATTTATAACGCTTGCTTATTTAAGTTAAGACACTTTTGTCGTTTAACATGTATAGGACAACGAGCGTATAGTTTCCATCGACGCAGACGCACGTAAGCCTCTCGTTTATGTAATTTCGTTATTGGCTATTCATTAAACGTAAATATAGATCGTGGTGAAATTAACGTACTGTAATCCATTTTAAAACGAATTTGGTATTTGAAGGGCAGGTTGTATAAAATGTGCTAAAACTTTTTTTTAGGAACCTCTTATTGAAACTGAAGTGGAAAATCAAGTTATAAAATATAGAAGTGCCTTTCTGTGATAATAATGGAGTCATCGAACACACCAAGCGAGTTTATGGAAAAAATTGCCAAGGTGTTGTAGCATGCACGGCCGGTTTGGCTGGTCGGGTCTCGTAGAAATATGATCTGTGTTATTACTGCAGTGATGGTGCTCTTGCCTGAAGACCTTCCATGTGAAATACTGAATGTGAGAATAAGACGTATACACAGTCAACACATTTACTGAATGTGGTGTCTCACTAGTGTGTGTTATTACTGCAATGTTGGTGTTCTAACCTGGAGACCGTCCTTATGCAACACTGGTGTCTCACTAGTGTGTGTTATTACTGCAGTGTTGGTGTTCTAACCTGGAGACCGTCCTTATGCAACACTGGTGTCTCACTAGTGTGTGTTATTACTGCAGTGTTGGTGTTCTAACCTGGAGACCGTCCTTATGCAACACTGGTGTTTCACTAGTGTGTGTTATTACTGCAGTTCTGACCTGGAGACCGTCCTTATGCAACACTGGTGTCTCACTAGTGTGTGTTATTACTGCAGTTCTGACCTGGAGACCGTCCTTATGCAACACTGGTGTTTCACTAGTGTGTGTTATTACTGCAGTTCTGACCTGGAGACCGTCCTTATGCAACACTGGTGTCTTACTAGTGTGTGTTATTACTGCAGTTCTGACCTGGAGACCGTCCTTATGCAACACTGGTGTCTCACTAGTGTGTGTTATTACTGCAGTTCTGACCTGGAGACCGTCCTTATGCAGCACTGGTGTCTCACTAGTGTGTGTTATTACTGCAGTTCTGACCTGGAGACCGTCCTTATGCAACACTGGTGTCTCACTAGTGTGTGTTATTACTGCAGTTCTGACCTGGAGACCGTCCTTATGCAACACTGGTGTCTCACTAGTGTGTGTTATTACTGCAGTTCTGACCTGGAGACCGTCCTTATGCAGCACTGGTGTCTTACTTCTTTGTGTTATTTAGTTGTTCATAGATTTTCTTGTTACTGCCGTCATTCTTAAAATTTCCTTAGTTTCTCTTGCCAGTGAAATAAAGAACAAAAGTATATTGCAGTAAATATGGAATTAATATATTATTTGCATAATCCAGAATTATGATCCATTTTAACACTCGGATTATCTATATGCGGTGAAATTTTATATTTATGAACGACTGAATTTATAATTTAGCATTACTACTGCTACTACTACTACTAATATTACTACTACTGCTGCTGCTGCTGCTGCTACTACTACTACTACTATTACTACTACTACTACTACTGCTACTACTACTACTACTACTACTACTACTGCTGCTGCTGTTACTGTCGCTAGTAGCGTGGAATTAACACAAGGTGGAACTAACACAAGCAGCGTCATAGCGCTAACACAAGCAGCATGACACTGTCATAAGCAATGTGACAATAACATAGGCTGTTTGGTACTAACATAGGCAGTTTAGTGCTAACAGGCAGTATAGCAATAACACATGCAGTTTAGTGCTAACAGGCAGCGCGGTACTAACACAGGCAGCGTGGCACTAACAATGGCAGTTTGGTACTAACACAGGTAGCGTGGTACTAACACAGGTAGCGTGGTACTAACACGGGCAGCGTGGTACTAACATGGGCAGCGTGGTACTAACACGGGCAGCGTGGTACTAACACGGCAGCGTGGCACTAACAATGGCAGCTTGGTACTAACACAGTGACATGTTGTCTCGGGTATAATTATTCCAGGTGGCATCAGATTAAGCAAAGGATCGATCAGTATGTACTGTTAAAATAATAGTTATTGTCGTTGTTATAAATAGATGCAAACATTGTCACTTTGTGCATTTTAATAATTCTACGAATATTTTACTAATGAAAACAGCGGATTGCAATTTGAATATAAACTGAAACTATTAGAGATTATTGTTGAAGATGAATAATTATATATGCTACTTATAATAAACACTGCATATATGATCAGAATTTTAACTTAGGTACAAGTTTGTTGTTTTTAAATTGATCACGTTATTACAACCATTAGAGCGGTAATGTGTGTGTGTGTGTGTGTGTGTGTGGAGAGAGAGAGAGAGAGAGAGAGAGAGAGAGAGAGAGAGGGGGGACCTATTTGTAGTTATAGGAGGAGATCTCGTCTGCAGTATCTAATTTGTCATAATATTTGTTGACAGTTTTTTAGTGGTTGTGGTATACTACTCTGCTCATGAATCATATTACAAAAAAGTCAAGAACTTTATTTTGTGAATGGATAAAAATAAGTGTACAAATGTGGCCTTTGGTTCTCCGTTTTGATGGTGCCACGGTATATGGGATCTTTTAGTGACAGTATTTTATTTACAGTTAGTCATGGCTCCTCTCTGTGCACTAATTATATCCTGTTCTTCATATTTCGTGCTATTGCTTTCATTATGGGCACATATCTGTGTTAGATTATATTATCCATCTTGTACGTCATGAAATATACCAAGATGTTTGGTCCTACAGGCAACTGAAGTGGGTGTTATTCTAGTGTTTTCTTCGTGTATAGTTCAGTGTGTCTTCTCACGGTTCCCTACGAGTATAGCAGCTCAACTCACTGGGTGCTGCAGTGTTCCCTCAGGTTGTAGCAGCTCAGTGGATGTTGTTCTTATGTCCCTCAGTATATAACTCATTAGGTGCTAGGCTCGTTTTCCCACACCGTTCGTTTTTGTAAAACAGATTCTGGTCAGGTTTTCTCTCTAGGTTGCCACTTTATTGAATATTTTCTTCTCTCCTGACCCTTAGCGAACTCACTATAGTCTACTTATCAAACACTGCTGCACTCTGCTCAGTGCAGTTTTTTCATTGCTCCTTTATGTTGAACTTTGATTCCGGTGAATGTACGAGTGACTGTATCTTCCCAGCACATCTTCACCAGGAAATAAGTACATAAAGCTTGTGGGTCACTCCATCTAGTACACTGTTAGTCCCCTCTGTGTTCACCTAATTGAACTCAGTTGTGGTTGCTGGAGTCGACTCTCTGCCGACAGCTACTGGTTTCACTCCTGGCTGCATGAGCCCTATCATACCTATGCCTAAAGCTATGTGTGGATTCTGTCTGTACCACTAAGCTGTTTTGGTCATTGCACTTCTTGACTACTCTAAGGCTAATTAAGTATTTCCTAATATCCCTATTGCTCATCTGTGCATTTACGTACCAGCTGTGACCTCATGTACCTGAGACCCGCCTCTCAAACCGACCTCAGTCCACCTTGTCAATGCTTCTCATTATTTTTTTGCTTCGTAATCATGTTACCTCTGATCCTTCTGTCCTCTAGTATCGTCAGGTTTAGCTTCTCTAGTCTCTCATCATAGTTCATACCCCTCAGCTGTGGGACTAGTTTCGTTGTAAACCTTTGCACTTTTTTCCAACTTCTTTATATAGTTTATCAGACGCGGGTTACATACTGGCTCTGCATACTTCAAGATGGGCTTGTTATATGCCGTGTAAAAGGTCATGAATGCCTCCTTGCTGATGTTCTTGAAAGCTACCCTTAAATCTGCCAGCCTTAAGTTTTCTGCAGCGGTTATTCGTTTCATTTTGACCTCCTGGTAAACTTCCCTTCTTGTAGGAAAGAAACTTTGGGAGAACAAGCCATTACTGGGACAGCGTTGTGCTCTGTGATGATCTTTATCAAGTCAACAAAGATCAAAATATTATCCTGGTAAAAGCTTGTTCTTCAGGGTGTGCGTTCTTCACTGTTGCCTTCTGCACAGTGCCTTCTTCTGTTTATTTGTCCACCACTTTTAGGTTCTCAGGCATCATCACCATAATAGTGACTCCCAAGAGAACATGGTAATTATGTCTCACCATGTCTTGATTCCTTCAGGATCACTATAGTATCTACATTATGACTAGTTCAGGGTCAATATAGTATCTACATTATGACGAGTTCAGAGTCAATATAGTATCTACATTATGACTAGTTCAGCGTTAATATAGTATCTACATTATGACTAGTTCAATATCAATACAGTGTCTGGATTATGACTAGTTCAGGGTCTATACAATGTCTAGATTATGACTAGTTCGGGGTCAGTACAGTGTCTAGATTATGACTAGTTCGGGGTCAGTACAATGTCTAGATTATGACTAGTTCATGGTTAATACAATGTCTAGATTATGACTAGTTCAGGGTCAGCATAGTTGATGGTCAATACAGTGTCTAGCTGAAGAGAAGAAAGCAAAGAAGCAAGAGGAGGAGGAGGAGAGTTTCGGAGGATTGAAGTTTAAGGTCGCGAATGAATACAAAATTTATTCAGCGCCTAATGCATTTAAAACATGAATATCGCGTGATGAGCAATACAGAGTATAAATTCTGGACGTACAAAAATTATAAGGAAATATAATACAGACAAGTTACAAAGTAATAACTACAGGACTGATATGTTACTAGTAACTACAGACTTGCATGTTACAGTAACAACAGGACAAACAAGTCACAAAGTAATAAGTAGAGGAGAAACACGTCACAAAAGAACTGACAGGATGGTAGTGATGCAACAAGCGTGGTACATTGCCTCACTTGCAGAGAAGACAAAAAAGAAAGCACAGACGAGACAAAGCTGTCGGTGGGTACCAACTGAACCACAGGGACAAAAGCAGTGGTAGGGCGGGCGTGAGTGTGGGCGCGAGGTGTTGGTGGCTGGGAGGTATGGGTGAGTGAGGGTAAATTAAATATGTGGGTAGTTTGTGGTGTATAAGAATGGGTGTGGCTGGAGTGGGTGTGGGTGGTTACAACGGGATAGTAGGTGTGGGCACGATTTAAAGATTACTTACCAGGGTTATTTTACTGGGCGTGGTTAATTGAATTTCGCCGACGAAGTGGCTACTTTATTGTGTACTTATGGAGCACTTGCTGTGTATTTCATCCTGGGGATGATATTGGCTAGTTTATTATGCACTTAGGGAACACTTATTGTGTATTCCATCCTGGGGATGGTATTGGCTAGTTTATTATGCACTTAGGGAACACTTATTGTGTATTCCATCCTGGGGATGATATTGGCTAGTTTATTATGCACTTAGGGAACACTTATTGTGTATTCCATCCTGGGGATGGTATTGGCTAGTTTATTATGCACTTAGGGAACACTTATTGTGTATTCCATCCTGGGGATGGTATTGGCTAGTTTATTATGCACTTAGGGAACACTTATTGTGTATTCCATCCTGGGGATGATATTGGCTAGTTTATTGGGCACTTATGGAACACTTATTGTGTACTCCTTCCAATGGACGGTAGAAGCATGCTTACTGTTCATTCTATTCCTCTGTGGATAATAATGGCTAGGTTATTGTGTGCGCTGTATCCATCTCGTGGATAATAGTGGCTCGTTAATTGTATAGCCATATCCATCGTTTGGATGGTAGTGGATAGTTTATCCTGTATCCCATAGGCATCCTGTGGATGGCAGTGGCTAGTTTATTGTGCCCCACATGGATATCCTGTGGATGATAGTAGCTAGTTTGTGTACCACATATTCATATTATGGTGCGTAACTCTAGAACGAATAGATATCAGAAGCCTAGATACTTGATGCATAGTATTAAAAATAATATAATTTATCCAATATACTTGATCAGTTGCAAGACAGTTTTCCTTATTTGTTTACAACGTCTTCATATTTTTTTTATTAATAAGATACATTTCTCAGTAAGTTGACAATCAACCGTGACTGACTACATGCTTTACATTTAACTTTTCTTCGTGGGTATATATGACAGTGATGAATGCACTTGTAACAAGAGTGAGCTTGGCTTATAGAGCTGCTTGACCCTTGTGGGTTTAGCGTTTAGTTTTGATTATAATAATTATAGAGCTGCTCAGATTTCCTACTGCATTCCTGTGACACATACAAACATAAATATATATATATATATATATATATATATATATATATATATATATATATATATATATATATATATATATATATATATATATATATATATATATATATGTATGTCGTGCCGATTAGGTAAAACTGGTCAATTAGCAAGAACTCATTTAAAATTAAGTCCTTTCTAAAATTTTCTCTTATACGTTTAAAGATATATTTTTTTCATTTATGCTAATGTAAAAATTTATAATTTTGTACCAAGAGAAACTTTGAAAACCTACCTAACCTTATTACAACAAGCGCAATTTAATTTAGCCTAACCCAACTAAATATATTTTAGATACGTTAACATTAATTTAATAATAAACAAACACAATGAAATATATTTTTTTCCTTAGGTTCAGAATGATTTTTGCGAAATTATTGCATACACAAATTTTCGCTTGTCTTATATGGCAAGGTGAGCGTTGCTATTTAAGCCAAAATCGCAAGTTTTACCTAATCGGCACGACATATATATATATATATATATATAACGGCCGTCTCCCACCGAGGCAGGGTGGCCCAAAAAAGAAGAAACGTAAAGTTTTTCGTCTTCATACATTTAGTAATTTATACAGGAGAAAGGGTTACTAGTCGCCTCTTTAGTCACGTATGGCTTACGGAAGAAAGATTCTTTCCCATGGAGATTAGAGGAAATAAACAAGAAGAAGAACTATTAAGAAAACAGAAGAAAACTTAGATGGGTGTGTATACATATCCGTGTACATGCAAGTGTAGTGTGACCAAAGTGTAAGTAGAAAAGACACCAGCAATAATTAGTCTTCCGTTTCACACCTGGCAGGACAGTGGTGCCTTCCTGGGTGGCTGCTGGCAGGACAGTGGTGCCTTCCTGGGTGGCTGCTGTCAGGACAGTGGTGCCTTCCTGGGTGGCTGCTGGCAGGACAGTGGTGCCTTCCTGGGTGGCTGCTGTCAGGACAGTGGTGCCTTCCTGGGTGGCTGCTGGCAGGACAGTGGTGCCTTCCTGGGTGGCTGCTGTCTGTTCTGCAGATAAGAAACTTAATAAATCATCAACTATTAAGGGTAACAATGATTTTAAATTTAAAATTTACAGAAAACAAATGACTGTTCCTATGTACACTATTATTCTTCACATCAATCTAGAGATACTGTCGGTATTCTCATCAATGTTTTTGAGAGCTTTGCGTGTTTGTAGTCCAGAATTCATAGATGAAGAAATCTCAAAAAATTATGAAATAGTTAATGATCTAAAATACCCAAGAAACTTAATTGATAAATCCTTTAAAATAGCCAGAAATACTTTTTACAATTCAAAAAGAGACAACCAACCTTAATCAACTAGAAATATATTGGTTCTCCCTTACCATGAAAACTTAGTTCATATGCCTTCTCTTTTTAAGACTTTTAATATCAAAGTTGTATTTAAAAATCTTGATAAAGTAAAAACATTTTTTTATAAAAAAATCCCTTTAAAATGCTGACGGATGTGTCTATAAGATTCCTTGTAAAATATGCGATAAAGTCTTGAACTAAGATTAAAACAACACAAATATAGCATTAGAACTGGACAAGTCTAATGCTCTGTTAATTCATGTGAGAGATTTTAACCTTTCAATTGATTTTCAAAAGGCTGAGAAAGTTATATCAAGCAAGTCCATGGTCGACAGGAATATAATAGAATAATGTTTCATAAAAAGTAGTTTTGAAAATAATATGAATATTTCTTTTGGGTTATGTAAATTGGATTCCTTTAAAATTATTAAAATTTGGGAAGAATTTAATGATACATTAGACAATTAAAAAATCTTAATGCTTGGGTAGAGTATCAGTTGTGTTTCACAGAGTCGGGTGTTGTAACGTGACTGTGAGGTGTAGTCTTGCCCTTATATGATTTCCTTTTGATGTTTTGTTTTTATAGTTCCTTGATAATTTGAGGAGTCACGAAAGCTCTTGGAATTTCGCTATTCTTTCACAGTGGTTGTTCTGCATATTGTGATATCACCTGTTTAATTTGATTTTATTGCATATATATATATATATATATATATATATATATATATATAACTACACTGCACTAGCCAGGGGTCAAACCCATGATGCTTTGGCCCGCCTCATGTTGAGCGAAAACACATGACGCTCTAGTCCACTGAACCACACAATCCTTAAGAGTAGCGCATCCAGTAGAACTGAATGTTGTACTCGCTACCCAAGGACATACGGTGGTGTGGACGCCTCTAAGCTTAGTACACCAAACAGGGAGTAGAATGAAATATATATATATATATATATATATATATGCAAAAAGATCACAGTAAACAGGTGATATCAATATATGCAAGACAACCA
>WNWK01009567.1:0-75764 GCA_009830355.1 Cherax destructor
AAGGAAGTGTCCTGGGGCCACTCCTATTCCTCATTTACATAAATGACCTACCGAATGCATCACAACTACTCAAACCCTTTTTATTTGCAGATGACACAACATATGTCTTCTCTCACCCAAATCCAGTTATAATGGCCAACACTGTTAATGCCGAATTACAGAAAATATCAACATGGATGACGACTAACAAGCTTACTCTCAATACTGACAAGACCTACTTCATACAGTTTAGAAGCAAAGCCACAAATGTTCCATTAACATAACACTTAATGGTACACCCATCACAAGACTCACAGAGGAAAATTCCTAGGAATCCACCTTGACAGTAGCCTTAAATTCCAAACACATATACAACAAATTTCCAAGAAAATCTCGAAGACAGTAGGCATATTATCAAAGATACGCTATTATGTACCTCAATCAGCTCTCCTTGCACTATATCATTCACTTATCTACCGTATCTCACCTATGGAATCTGTGCATGGGGATCAACAACGTTAAATCACCTTAGACCACTCATAACACAACAAAAGGCCGCAGTCAGAATGATAACAAATTCCCACTCTAGACAGCATACTCCACCAATATTCAAAAGTCTCAAACTACTCACCGTAAAGAACATTCATACTTACTCTTGTGCCTACTACATATATAAAACTTTACACTCTAATATAAACCCTCTGCTCAAAACTCCCCTCACCAACTTTAATAGGACCCATGACCACAACACGACACAGATCACTTTTGATATACCCGTGTTCATATCAACCTATGTAAAAATTCTATGCACATAAAGGGCCCCAGAATCTGGAATTCATTACCAGTAAATATTAAGATAATCTTGTCTGAAAATCAATTTAAGACTCAACTCAAAACCACCTACTCACCCAAACCTAAATGATCATACTATAAACTACTTTGAAAAATGCTCATTGTTACTTTCCTATACGATAATCTCAATTTTAATAATATGTTACTATTATGTTACCCCTACTCATATTATAAGTTAATGTCAAAAATGCTCAATGTTATTTTCCTTAAGATAATCTCAATTCCATATTATCATTCAAGAATCTTAACACCTGTAACAATCTAAGATCTAATATCATTATATAATAATTTAAACAGTAAAATTTCATCATATTAATTTTGAAAATAATTTTTAACTAGAATAAACTCAATAAATTTCTCTAATATTAAGTACATAGTTTTTAAGGACTAGAATAAGCTGCCCCTAATGCCATGGCATGTCAGTGGCTCTCCTTGCACTCAATTTACATTGTAACTTCCGATACCCATGTAATCTGCAATGAAATAAAATTTGTTTGTTTGTTTGTTTGTTTGTTTGTATGATAATTTATGTAACTGTATTTATGTGTACCTGTACCTGAATAAACTTACTGACGAAGGCTGGCGCAAAACGCTGTTGTTGTCATTGTTGGGGGCTATTCTGGGCCACCACAGATGACGCTTAAGTGGCCCTTAACACCTGGCAGACCGGGCAAACAGTAAGATAAGATAAGATACATTACAATTTTCATTTCTTTATGTGGTATAAACAATGTAGTTTACATGTAGTAAAACATTAGTAGACACAACAGAAAGCCACTAATTATGCGATGCATTTCGGTTAAGCTAAACTTAGAAGTGTCCAAATGAAATCATTACAACTTTGAATAGGTACAAATTTGGAATGGATTAAGTAAGTAAGTAAGTTTATTCAGGTATACACAAATACAGTTACATATATTATCATACATAGCAGCATATGTGTATAAAACCTATAAGATAAAGAACGGTGCTGCATATAGTTAAGTATCTCAGAAAGTTTATTACAAAAATGTGTGTTCCACGTAACTGTAGATGAGTGAACAACACTAACCTTGGCTTAGGCAACGCCCTCGTCTGACACTGTCCGTGGTTCAATCCTCGGCCGCATGAAAACGTTAGGCATGTTTCTTTACACCTACTGTCCCTGTTCACCAAGCAGTAAGTAGGTACCTGGGTGTTAGTCGGCTAGTAGGGGTCATATCCTGGGGGACAGGACTGAAGGACCCCAATGAAAATAAAAGAGACAGTCCTCCATTATTAGAATCTCATAAGTAGCTCTGGCACTCGGACTGCGGATCTGATGGCTGGAGTGGCTCAAATGGAGCAGAGCTTTTACCCGAGAGAACACCAGCCTTGACTCCAGAGCATCGAAGACAATTGTAGCTAACTGCTACACCACAGAAGACTCGCCGTGCCCTTGTCATAGGGCTGTAAGAGGTACTCCACCAGACAAAAATGCTCACCTTGCCCTTGTCATAGGGCTGCCTTCGCCATAAAATCTGGCCTGAAAACTCTAGAACTGCAGACACAATCTCCACTTTCAAAAGCACCGTTAAAAACATCTTATCTCACTTACGCACCCAACCGGTAGCTAACCACATGAACACTACTTTATCTTGCACATATCCACATCAAAAGACACTTACTGATTTATGTGATTCCCCTTAATTTCACATGACTGACTAAAATTCTTATACAACTATTGCTTCATAATTCTTAAGCTAGTCATAAGTTTGCCTAAGACACTCCAATATAGAAACGGTATTATGCCAATACATCACCTTTACCATTAATATATAAACTAATTGTTAAATTCTTAAATGTTTAAATTTCAATACCTCAATATTGTAAACCAATTAATCACTACAATTACCTAACCTTACAATCAGTATAATCATTGTGTCACTATTGAGTAAGACCTATCATAAGACTGCCTGAAAAGCCTAGGCATTCCTAGGCATATTATTGGCCATCTTGTAATATCTACTTCATAAAATGTACATTACTATAATTACACCCCACTATGTATATTACTTGAAATAAAGAATTTGAATTTGAATAGGGCTGTAAGAGGTACTCCACCTGATAAGAATGCTCACCGTGACCCTGCCATAGGGCTGTAAACGGTGCATCACGTGAACAAACTCCGACACTCCTTCGGGAGCCACTGCCGTGTCACCAAATGGAGAAGACCCGGGTCAGGACCCATCCTCGCAAACCTACATGAACATGAACAGACAGTCCTCGATGACGCACTGACTTTGCACTATTATGCAGTAAAAATCAGCGATAATTAAGACCTTGCGGGGCTCATCAGTGACCTTGTTGATATTAATATAATATCTGTATTTCTACATGTACAAGGTATACCGGCCTAGCTGACATCAATGACATACTACTACATAGAAAGCCGCATAACAAGTGGCATATTTCTACCCTTGCCGGGAATCGAACCCGGACACTCTCCATTAGGCATAAACTAATTCTGTAAGTGGATATGTTTTACACAAGTGACTAATTCCTTAGTAATGTATAAATCATGTATTTTATAATATTAAATAGCATTGGACTGAGAACTCCTCCCTGCGGTGTACCTAGGGACATTTCTTTAGAAGCGAGTCTAAAAAAATGTCCCTAGGTACACAGCAGGGAGGAGTTCTCAGTCCCATGCTATTTAATATTCTGATTAATGCTCTCCTAAATGCTCTACCTACCTCACCTAAACATATAGCTATAAGCTATGCTGATGACATCATGATCCATACAACAGGGCATAAAAAGATGAGTACCGTTCTTAATGAAGTTCAAGCAATTTGTAATCGACCGTCTATGGTGCATCCAACAAAATAAGCAGACTCTTGGATGTCACTACCGCCTGCCTCCGGCTGGGTTACAAGTATCTTTGGCAGGTTAAATCACCACCACCAGATGTAGACCAAACAATATGTAAACTTTGCCAGTTGGATTATTGTCACACCCTGCGTCATTATGTACTGGAGTGCGATAAAATTAATGAATTCAGAGACTACTCACTCAGAAATGTTCAAGATATGTCAAAGTATTTTATCCACAGTGGTATATTACAGACCATTCTGGAAAAATACCCTGACTTTGCTCCCTGTAAATAAAGCATTGACACGTGTGTGTGTGTGTGTGTGTGTGTGTGTATGTATATATGTGTGTATGTATATACATGTATGTGTGTGTATATGTGTGTGTGTATATGTATATGTGTGTGTGTATATGTATATGTGTGTGTGTGTGACCCAACAATTAAAATTTGCACCAATAACTCATTACAGTTGTGGCTGGGTGTAGACTAATAGATTGCTCAATGCTTTATAATTTGTTCATGAGTGCAACCATGTACAGACGTAAGTAAATTTACTTATATGATCCATTACCTTGTAACTAGTGAATTCATTACCATTGTACCTTGTTCAGCTATCAAAACTTTGGGGCCCAGTCTCTGGACCCTATATATACCTCTGTAATCTGCAAATACCTTTGTAACTTGTCATGATTGTGACCATCTGAGTTCATTACCTTTGTAACTTGCTCAGCTATCAAACTTTGAGGTCCAGTCCCTGGACCCATTATGTACCTCTGTAATCTTTTGACTACCGCCCACAGGATGGGTATGGGGTGCATAATAAAGATATCAAACTAACTAGGCCTCGTAATATCTTCATCTAAAACAAAGATATTAACAAGCAAACGACATCCCCCACCCATCTATTTGCAGGGTGAAAACATTAGATACGTTAAAACTTACAGATATCTTGGTGTAGATGTACCCTTTAACAAATCCACTATACCACAACTAAATAAAAAATGCAAAGATAGACTAAATGATCTTAAAGCTGTTGCTGGCTACAATCCCAACTATGGTGCTAATGCGAGAATCGTGAGAATGATGTACATAGCCTATGTCAGGTCCTTAATTGATTATGCTGCTCCCATGTTGATATTAGCTCGAGAAAGTTCTCTCCGACCCTTGGAGTTAATGCAAAATGAAGCTCTCAGAATTATTCTTGGCTGTCCCAAATCTACAAAGGTTCTTAATATGAGGAAGGAGCTTGGTATTACTAGTATCAGTGATAGGATTGTTGAGATTAACACTGTACTTGGTATTATAATGTTAAGAAATGAGCCAGACACTGTCACAATGAATCTTACTAAATGTCTAGAAGTAAATACTCACAGATATAAATGGATTAAAATGGATTGTGAAAACATGCAATTACATTAAGTTTTACAACCTGCATGAATTGTATCACTGTAGGCAACAAGAGCATTTCACCCCTACATGGAAGATGTGTTCATTTAATATCACATACCTGCAAGCCCCTCCCAAGAAGCTCATTGCTAGTAAACCCTTCCTTAAATCACTTGTTAAAGCAACTGCTCAAGAAGAAATTTCTCGCCTAGCTGGTAGTAATAAATTATCACAAGTTATATTCACTGATGGATCTAAACAGGAGTCTTCTGGCAGGGCTGCATCTGTTCTGGTTGCCACCTCCCTAGTTAAGAACTTCCCCCTTGGGAAGTTCCTGCTGTCCGTGTCTGTTCTATTCCTCTACCTTGCGCGAAAACTACCTACGGCGGCTTCTCGCTCTTTTTTTCTAGACCACTTCCGTTTTCATTCCCATGCCATCGCAGTATACACTGATGGTTCAAAGTCATCGGAGCATGCAGTAGCTAGTAAGGCCCTTGCGGGCCTCTACAAGCTGCAACATGCCTCCCAACGCACCAAACTACACCTCTACAAATCCCTAATACGTCCGCTGATAACTTACTCTCCTCTAGCCCTCTCTCTTGCAGCCAAAACAAACTTACTTAAACTGCAGCGTGTCCAGAACAAGGCTCTGCGCTGGGTGCTTGATGTCAGATGGGAGGACTTCGCCACAAGCGAGTCTCTCCATATCCAGTTAGACATCCCTGCGCTGAATCTGTACTGGAAGTCGCTCAGTGACAGACAGATAGACAAACTTGAGACACGACATGACTACTGGACCTCTCTCCTTGACGAAGACATTCGCAGACCCACAAACCAACACAACCTTTTCTACTCCTTGTATGATCCTGCTCCTAACCCTATTTTCAAATAACCTTTGGATTCTATGACAAGTACCTTGAGCTGTTCGTCCCTCTGACCCACTTTCGCCTTAGCTGCTGGGTTAAGCCCTGGCTCAATTTCTACACGCCTTTCTAGCGCTAATATTTGCTTGTCCCGCCCTCCCCTTTCACCCCACTGGAGTCTCACCAACAGGAGAGCCTGATATTCCTGTTATCAAGTCTGTCCCACGATCGCCTTAGCTGCTGGGTTAAGCCCTGGCTCTATTTCTACGACTAAGAAGACTCCTCTCCAGCGCTATTCTTCGTCTGTACCGTCTTCCCCGTTCATCCCATTGGGATCTTACCTGAACTTATTCATTCATTCATCGGATGGCGTCGGATTCCCAGCAGTGTTTCCGGACAGCGTCGTGAGAGGGAATCTATTACCCTCGGCTAGCATATTTACGGCTGAATTATATGCCATTCTTGTAGCACTTATCCGTATTGCATCTATGCCTGTGTCACCATTTGTAGTCGTTTCAGACTCCCTTAGTGCTTTACAGGCTATCCGTAAAATTGATACACCTCATCACCTAGTTCTTCATATCCAACTTTGGTTACGCCATATCTCTAGCAAGCACAAAGATATTGTTTTTTGTTGGGTCCCTGGTCATGTTGACGTACAGGGCAATGAACAGGCAGACACTGCTGAGCGGTCAGCAGTACATGACCTTTCAGTTTCATATAGAGGTGTTCCTTTCACGGACTATTTTGCGGTCATTGTTACCCACCTTCGCACCCGTTGGCAACAACGCTGGTCGGACCTGCTATATAACAAACTTCATTCTATTAAACCGAGTATAGGTTTCTGGCTTTCTTCTTGTCACCAATGTCGAGGTTGAGAGACTACACTCTCCCGTCTTCGCATCGGCCACACTCGTCTTACTCACGGGTATCTCATGGAGAGGCTCCCTGCCCCTCTCTATGAGCATTGTCAGGTTCCTGTGTCTGTTCGACATATTCTGTTGGACTGCCCACTCTATCAACGAGCACGCAGAATTTACCTCCAACGGCGTCTTCGCTCTGCGTCCCTTTTTTTTACCTTCCCTTCTTGCTGATGGACCCTCCTTTAATCCTGACTCTCTCGTTGACTTTTTGACAGAAACTGACTTACTACACAAACTCTGAAGATTATACCTCTAGCACCTCCCTCAGTCCCTTCTACCTCGATCTCTTGCTACCCTCTATCCCTGCACTATCCACTATCCTGATGCACTCCATACCCTACTAATCATCCATCTCCCTCTTACAATCCATTCTCCCTGCATCCTGTCCTGACCAACCACGCTGTATAACCCCTGTGGTTTAGCGCTTCTTTTGATTATAATAATAATAATTGCTAGTAATCCCTTCCATAAATCACTTGTTAAAGCAACTGCTCAAGAAGAAATTTTTCGCATAGCTGGTAGTAATAAGTTATCACAAGTTATATACACTGATGGATCTAAACAGGAGTCTTCTGGCAGGGCTGCATCTACTCTGGTTGCCACCTCCCTAGTTAAGAACAATAATAAATCTGTTGAACTAGGCATAAGAATTAACAACTGGGCGTCTACACTGCAAACTGAATTATTTGCAATCCTAATGGCACTAAATCTAACTTATGACACTAAGCTTGACTCTATCATCATTACTGATTCTATGTCATCATTGAAAGCTCTTGACTCATATAATGACTCTAACAGCATGCTCATTGGAGAAGCCAGGTATAGATATTAAAAATCCGGGACAAAGGAATTAATGTACAATTGCTATGGATTCCATCACACATTGGATTACTCCTTCATGATAAAGTTGATATGTTAGCCAAGAAGAGTACCCAGAAGGAGAATGTAGAATATAACTTTGGTATATCTGTGTCTAACATTAGGAATAATATTAGGAGAGAAATAAATAATGAAAATGATAGCTATAGAATGCAGTTAGAAGCCTGAGTAGATCTATAACCCACTATGGTAACATGAACATAGATAAGCATGTTTATGGAGCAACTTGCAATGTGAACAGACTGACTGATGTTGTAGTGGCCAGGCTTAGGCTTGGCTACAAGTACTTCTGGCAGTTTGGGAGACACACAGATGATGATCAAACTAAATGCAAATTATGTGATCAGGCATATGGTCACTGTCTTGAACACTATGTGCTTAATTGTCCACTTATTGAGGAATATAGAGATAGACAGTATAATAACCTATGTGACATGTCAAGATATCTTATTAATGAAAATAGGATACCAGTTATACTAAGCAAATTTCCTAAATTTGCTTGTAACAGATAAGTGAAATGTAGATATACGTAAATCCCTTTTGGGGCCTAGTGCCTAGGCCTTTCTTGCGCTACCGTCCACAGGATGGATATGGGGTGCACAATAAACTAGCCACTTCGGTGTCAAAATCTAAATCTGTGTAAAGTAGGTCCAGCATTTTTACAATTGCATCGTTTGTGCTTTTGTATTTTCTAAAGCCAAATTGGCAGGGGTTGAGTACGTGTACTGTAATAAACGAATATAGTCTCTTGTGCACTAGTTTCTCAAAAATTTTAGATAGCAACGATAAGTTCGAGATTGGCCTGTAGTTATTTACATCTGTGGGGTCACCACCTTTGTGAGTTGGTATAACCCTTGATGTCTTGAGGGTGCCGGGAAATTGCTAGTTTTTAGTGAATTATTAAAAAGTAGTGAAATAGCAGGCGAAAAGACATGAGCTTGTACAATAGTGGTGGGACTTGAGACAGATTCCCTGATTTATTCTTAAGTGACTTTATAATCATGGTGACTTCAGTGGGTTCGGTAGGTGCAAGATAAGAGGTTGGGAAATTTCCATCTAAGTAATCACTTGCTTGGGCATTGGTACCTGGGATTTTACTGGCGAGATTTGATCCTATGGTTGAGAAGAAGTCATTCAACTTATTAGCTGTATCAATAGGCTGTAGTTGTGTTTCATTTGGTTTAGTCAGGGCAATATCCCTAGTTTTTTTTTCAGTTTGTTGGTGCCCAGAATCTGAGAGAGTGTTTTCCAGGTCTTTTTTATATATCTTCTTGTTTCGGTGAATCTGCTGGAATAGTACAATTGTACTATTAGTCATGCAGTAGTGACGTAACTGGAGTTTACTCCCCCCATCCTCCCCCTTGGATTTCATGGGGGTGACACCAAAGATTCCGCCCAGGGTGACACCAACCCTAGCGACGCCACTGAGAAATATTCAAATTAATTTACACCAACAATGTTACATGGCTACACTATGTCGATAATATTCTGGTTATCGTTCCTAGACATCTAAAAGTTAACACTGTGCTTGCCCAGATGAACAGTGTAGAAATAACCATCAAATTTACTCCTGAGTGAGAAAAGGATGATAAACTTGCATTTTTAGATGTCCTACTAGGCACACGTGGGGTAATTCACGTTAAAGTGTACAGGAAGCCTAAAAACCTGCCGCAGTTCTACTCACACCATGACAGATTAAAAAGGTGTCTTCATTGGGTTCTTCCTTAGAATGCATAGGATTTGTGATTTCCAGTTCCTCAAAAAGGAACGTGATCACATTATCCAAGTGAACACAGTATTATCAACATGGCCGCACTGGGATGATCACCCACTAAGTACGACGTACTTCCTATTGGTAGGGTAGTTAAAAATGTTAGTAAGGCACTCGCTAGTCTTACAATGAGCGGGGTCGCTCTTTCCTAGGCGGCCTTGAATTTCCTACACAGTAGTCTAAAATTTGGATAGTTTTAGCATTTGAGGAATGCTTGTTTAGTTGATTCTACCCCCGCCACACCACTCAAGATGGCGAGGCATGGTCAGGCACCTGGTGTCACAGAACCTGACATCCTTTCCTTTTATATTCTGTTTTCTGTTCTTCGTGTTGAACCGAAAAAGCCTTCAGTGGGCGAAACGTCTCCTAATGAAAGATTATACATGTTGCATGTGTCTTATTTCATTGCATGTTTTCTTGTAAATTCTTAAATAAATTATATTTGTAATACTTAATGGAGGTGTAGGCAGCGAAAAATATAGTTATTAATCATTGGCAAAAATTTTCTGTAACACATAAGCTACAATCCCAAATTAACCTGATTTACCTCTGTAATCATAAATTCGACAGTTATTCTGCCTAACAATATATTTTTAGACATGTGTGGAAGTTGCGTAGCTGATAAACAAGCGAGAAAGAACCAACAAATAAATATAGAAGACAAGGGAATACTCTCTTAGATCCGGTGAGACAGGTTATATGAAATAATAAGAAGGGAGCGGCAGGTCATTACTGGCAGCAGCTACAACGTCAACAGATGCCAAGGTCACAGACGTTGTTATCTCTCGCAGTTGCTTGTGTGGCTGCTTCTTAAGGATCAAATTTCAAATATTCATTTAGTTAGGCATGTTCAACACCCGGGTATCTTTAGTTTGAAGAGCTTTCACCAACCAGTGATTTTTATCAATTCAGTACAGAGCTAAAGCACTTTGATAATGGAAGATAAGTTAATCATTTTCTCAGCCTTGAACTCTGAAGGTTAAACTAGACTCATGTTGATGAATTAGACAGAGGTTACACATGTTGTACATGTGTTATATACCACAAATGTTATGATTAAATTTAATGAGACTGAGAAACGTTTTTTTTTTCAATATTCTCAACTCCCACACTCCACTTGACACGGGATGTAAAGATTTAGATAAAATTAAGAATAGGATTTTTATTTGATCAGCCGTTCACTGTGGAAATATTTTTTTTGTCCATTATTTGCAAAAAATGTCATATTTTCAATTCCTTTATTTACTGTTTGTAAAATCATCGTCGATAAAATCACTAGCCAGATAACTCGAGTCAACTGTACTTAGGTACTTCTTATATCCATTAACCTGAAAGCAAAAAACTGTAATAATAATAATAATAATAATAATAATAATAATAATAATAATAATAATAATAATAATAATAATAATAATAATAATAATAATATCTTTATTTACTACAAGTACATGTACAAGGTATACAGTCCTAGCTGACATCAATGACATACTACTTATAGAAAGCCGCTTGTTATGCTGAGCATTTCGGGAAATTAGGTCAGTTTAGTCCCAGGATGCGACCCACACCAGTCGACTAACACCCAGGTACCCATTTTAATATTAATAATGCTAGACCTGTGCCAGGATCTTCTGCAATCTCTAGATTACTTATTAGGATATCTTTGTTAAAACCAGGACAAACAGGTTATTCCCAGTGATTGTCTCTGTTACAAATCACTTCAAAATGCCGGCCTGGACTAATAGGAAGCCGTTAGACTCTAAATTCCCAGTCAAGGAATTCCAGTCAATTTATCTTAAGGTAAAATCCCCTAGAATTATTACATTATCGTGAAGCCTTAGCAATTTCGATGAATAAAGCACATGTGTAACACCTGGGTATCTCCAGCGAGAGACATTTCGCCCAGTCTGATAGAGCCGTGGCGGGCGGAACGTCTTTCACTCAAGATCCCCAGGTGTTGCACATCTGTCTTATTCATCGTCTTGTTGGTAATATATATCTTATCTAATGATCTTTAGCAATTCTCAGCGGTCAATATAACACACCTGAAATCAACTTTACATGTCCTAGATATGACATATTCTGTCTGTTTTCTCAGACCTTACGTACCACCACAATCTTCTTCAGCCGCTTCCCCTTATTTATGTCTAAGTGGAACAACTTAAATCCCTGAGTGTGGCATTCGGCAGGCACGTCCCGACTCTTCATATTAAACCACATCTCAGTTATTGCAGCAACATCAACGTTTCCTGCATGTGCAGCCAATCTTAGTTTATCATGTGTCTAGTGCTACGCTTATTTGTACAATAAATGCTAAGAAAAAATATTCTGTATCTTCCTGTTCACTTTTGCTTTTGCATTATTTATATTCCTTCTATACCAATACCTCTGAATAATTTTTCCCTTCTCTTTGCATGATATTAATTGACAATTTTACTTTATTTCTTGAGCTTTGTTTTTAAAATCTATATCATTGCAATCTTGATAATATATACTGTCTAAAGCTACAGTGCCACACTCCCTTCTTTTCCCACAAACACACATACGTCTAACTACTGTAAGAGGAACAATTCTAAACTATAATATTTAACCTAAGGCTATATTTGTCTTCATAGTCAGGCGAAAATATCTGACTTAACATTGTAAGATACAAAGTATTACAGAGGAAACTTTTATACATCACTTGAATATTTTCGTATATAGAGATAGACAGTATAATAACCTATGTGACATGTCAAGATATCTTATTCATGAAATAAGATGCCAGTTGTACTAAGCAAATTTCCTAAATTTGCTTGTAACAGATAATTGAAATGTAGATATAAACCCAAATGTACAATTGTTAACCCCTTTGGGGCTAGTGCCTAGGCCTTTTGTGTATCCATATGCTCTTGCGCTACCGTCCACAGGATGGATATGGGGTGCACAATAAACTAGCCACTTCGGTGGCAAAATCTAAATCTAATCGTATAAAATTATATTTTGAGCAGGATATGACATTCAGTGAAATGGACTGGATTTTCATATCACAATACAGTATATGTCTTCCAGCAGGACTGAAATTTTCGTACATAGATTATGACTTCTTCTCGGACTGGAATTCTCTAATGCAGAATATGACTAGCATCAAGACTAGACGATATGATTTCTAGCACTTTGTAGGTTGGCTGTAAATTAATATTTATTGTTGTTGTTAGCATAGATTGTTCAGAAATTGATGCTCGTCCACGCTGTAGCAAACAAACATTTATTTGGAAGAGAACTTGGTGTGACATCGGGTTGAGAGGAAGGTGTGCCTGAGGGCCGAGTGTCAGTTGTCAGGGCGCGGGAGGAGGGGGAAGACGAGGCAGGATGTAGCTGAATGACTCGGTTGCAAGTGTCTCTCACTAGCTCACACTGAATAACCCGGTTACAAGGGTCTCTCATTTACTCGCTCACACTGAATGACCAGGTTGCATGGGTATCTCTCATTGACTCACACTCAATGACCCGGTTGCTTGAGTTTCTCACCAGCGTCTGAATCGGACTGTCACCAAGTTCGGAACGTCTCCTAAGCACTCGTATAAGGCAACAGTATAATTTCAACAGTAAGTAGCACATCCATCGGAAAACCTCACCAAGACCAGTGAAGAACCTGAGCCAGTCAACCCAGGGGGTTTAAATAATCCTTGTGGAGGCTGTATAACAAGGTATGCATCGGGGAAACAGCGCAAACGCTAGGAATACGTCTGAATGAACACATCTACGTGTGCAGATATGAAAACTTGAACAAATGGGATGGAATGACATAGGCTCAGTGGTTAAGGAACCAGACATCCGCAGAAGAAAATGTCTTGAAGCATCATTAATCTCAATTTCAGACACAATTACACAAAATATAGAAAGTCTTGTTAGCTCTAAAATATTAGCACAAATTCTTCTTGAAACGATAACACTCGCTGTCAATGGACAACAAAAAAGTTACTGTTACTACTGCTACTACTACTTTTACTATCAGTACTATTACTACTACTACTACTACTACTACCACTATCATTACTACTACTGCTACTGCTGCTACTACTACTAATATGGGCCAATAAACCTGTTGCAGTGTTTATTTTCTTCCCGCACCTCCCAGTATGACCCTTCATATACCCTCCCAGTCCCTATATTGTTTGTAGTGATTTCATAAAACTACTTGAGAACGAAACGTAGCTGTAATAAATGTCCCATTAGTTTCTCCTGTGTCCTTTTGCCTCGCCCCTACAATGCCAAGGCGTGATATGGTTTCTCACTTGAAATAATTTAATCTAACCTAGTAACTATATAATATTTCATCTCGGATGCATACTCTCATCCTTCTCTTACTATTCCTATTGCAGAATACTGTTTACGTAGCTAACCTGGACATCCCTAACAAATAACGTGGAGAAAGAAGAAAGTTTCAGGGCTATTAACTCAGTATAACCCAACAAAGGAATGTATTATGGCTTATTTCCATTGGAGTCCTTCCCCAAGATGCGACAAAGAACAGTCGACTAACTCCTAGGTATTGTACCTATTTTCTTAGGTTAAGAGGGCATTAGGTGTAAGGAGACTTGTGCATACGGCTCTCCCTACCAGTGAATCGAACCTGAATCCTTTCGGTCATCAGCTGAACTGTCTTTTTTTTTTTTTTACGTACGTATATGTATTTTTCATTATAATCACCATTCCTTATTTCTGTTAACTTGTTACTTCTCTCGTCTCTTTTATATACTGGGTTTCTCAGTCTCCTAGGAAATTTACACTA
Source organism: Cherax destructor (assembly GCA_009830355.1). Taxonomy (NCBI): domain Eukaryota; kingdom Metazoa; phylum Arthropoda; class Malacostraca; order Decapoda; family Parastacidae; genus Cherax; species Cherax destructor. The sequence goes on from WNWK01009567.1 coordinate 14,258, forward strand.
TACGTATATGATAATTGTACTTATGTGTACCTGTACTGAAATAAGCTTACCTACTTACCTGAGATGTTGCACCTCACTTTTAGAACATTTATGCCATATCATGAAAACTCTAAATGCAAGCGAATGACAGCTTCCTCTCCCTCCCCTCCCCCGACCCCAATATTTACATTACAGCTGCCTTTGTTGACTTAATATTCAAATGATATGCGAGGTTCAAGAGTAAAAACCTAAAATATCTAATGGTGGCAATTGTTTTTTGCTATACTTTCAATAAATCTGTCTCTTGACAAAGCGTTATGGCGATTGTTATATTTTCAATAAATCTGTCACTTGGAAAAAAATATTACTTTGAGATTTTCACCAGACTCATTCGGATGTGTACCATTTCCAGGAGATGGTCTCAATCAATCAATCAACTTTATTTCTGATTGTATTACAAAGTGGGGTTTACATATTATGTTATTTAGATATTTTATGAAGTAAGTATTACAAGAAGGCCAATAATATATGTCTAGGTATGCCTAGGCATTTCAGGCCAGGTTCTATATATTCTGCCTTTCCCATGTATACCTGTAGGGTGTTCCGGAGGTTAACACCCACGAGGCCTGGTCCATGACCAGGCCTTGCGGTGGATCAGGGCCTGATCAACCAGGCTGATACTGCCGGCTGCACGCAAACCGACGTATGAGCACAACCCGGCTGATCAGGTACTGACTTTAGCCTGCCGAGTCTTTTGCTTTCGTAAGGAGTGATTTTAATGTGCAAATTTGGGACTCGTCCCTCTAGGATTTTCCAAATGTATATTATGATGTATCTCTCTCGCCTGCGTTCCAAGGATCACAGGTGTAGTAGGTTGGTAGACAGCAACCACCCAGGGAGGTACTACCATCCTGCCGAGTGTAAAACGAAAGCCTGTAATTGTTTTACATGATGGTAGGATTGCTGGTGTCTTTTTTCTGTCTCATAAACATGCAAGATTTCAGGTACATCTTGCTACTTTTACTTACATTAAGGTCACACTACACATGCATGTACAAGTATGCACACCCTTCTGGGCTTTCTTCTGTTTTTTCTTACTAGTTCTTGTTCTTGTTTATTTCCACTTATCTTCATGGGGAAGTGGAACAGAATTCTTCCTCCGTAAGCCATGCGTGTCGTAAGAGGCAACTAAAATGCCAGGAGCAAGGGGCTAGTAACCCCTTCTCCTGTATATATTACTAAATGTAAACGGAGAAACTTTCCTTTTTCCTTTTGGGCCACCCTGCCTCGGTGGGATACGGCCTGTGCGTTGAAGCAAAGAAAATATATATATATATATTTATTTATTAACACATCGGCCATTTCCCACCGAGGCAGGGTGACCATAGGCACGCCTACACTATCGTTAAAAACTGCAGCATATCTCCACCCCTCCTTCAGAGCTCAGACACTGTATACCTCCCTCCTCCAGGACTCAAGTCCGGCTAGTCGGTTTCCCTGAATCCCTTCATAAATATTACTCTGCTCACACCCAACAGCACGTCAAGTCATAACCATTTGTCTCCACTCGCTCATGCATGCTTGCTGGAAGTCTAAGCACCTCGCATGCAAAACATCTTTTACCCCCCTCCTTCCACCTTTTCCTAGGACGACCCCTATCCCGCCTTCCTTCCACTACAGATTTATACACCCTCCAAGTGATTCTATTTTGTTCCATCCTCTCTAAACGTCTGAACCACCTCAACAACCCTTCCTCAGTTTCTGGATAATACTTTCAGATACCCCGCAACTCCTTCTAGTCTCCAAGCTATTTTGTTGAACAAAATAACCCATTGCCTTTTTTTAGATGTCTTAATTAATAAAGGGAACCATGATTTTAAATTCAAAATATAGAGAAAATCAACAAATAACTATTCTATTCCATCCAGTCCGCATCTGGCCCTTGTGTGCAATTTATTGGGGCGATGTTGGTGATCTCTACGTGAGTGAGTCAACGGTACAGGAAATAAGTCAAGAACCCCAATGGAAATAAGTCACTTCGTCTGACTTTTTTTTTTAATTATCCTAGGTAATTTACACAAATATTACTATTTATGATAATTTGTGTAACTGTATTTATGTGTATATATATACCTAAATAAACTTACAGCAAGTGGGGAGAGAGAGAACGCTACACTATCGATCCAGTGTATTATTGATTGTGTTCATATACCTTGCCAGTAATTGTTACCTTCCCAACGTCACGCTTTACAAAACTAGTGACGCAATACCTAAATAAATATATATATATATATATATATATATATATATATATATATATATATATATATATATATATATATATATATATATATATATATATATATATATATATATATATATATATATATATATATATATATACTATATTGCTGCTCGCCATCCCGTTTGCTATCTTATTACATGTAAACTACATTATTTTTTACCGCATAAAGAAATAAAATTATATTTGTATTATAGTAACATTCTGTTGTCATAAAAAGTTTGTTTTCGTTCGTTAAGATAAGACATACCTTATCACCTCAAATTTATTAGTAAAACTCGGTTCACAGGAATCAGTACAAGCCCAAGACTTTGTGGCCACCTCAAGGTCACCAGAGAGTGATGTGTAAATACAGTTATATACACCCAAACACTGGCTCTGTGTTTACACTGCTAGCACCTCTGTAATCTTTTGACTACCGCCCACAGGATGGGTATGGGGTGCATAATAAAGATGTCAAACTAAACTCACTGACAACCTGACACCTACCTGCTTATTTCACTAACTCGTCTGGTGGCTGATTATAACATTAACTCATCTGATGGATGTTTATAACTCACCTGATAGCTGCTTATAGAACTAACTCGCTTGATGGCTGATTATAACACTAACTCATCTGATGGCTGATTATAACACTAACTCATCTGATGGATGTTTATAACTAACTCACCTGATAGCTGCTTATAAATTAACTCGCCTGGTGTTTATAACAAACTCGGGTTACCGCATGGAAAATACCCGGGCCGGGACCCACCCGCCCAACCTTCCAGAACTAACTCATCTGGTGACTGCATCATCTGTCACTAGTTGCCTAACTAATAACTGCTCCAGTCACTATCCATGTTGTTGCTAGTTTAATAGTCAGGAAAAAAAGACTTTCCCGACACGGGTCTTGAAGCTATTTTACAACAAGTCTTTGGACCCCCTTTTTTTTACCATCGTCTCAACATTTTTTCTGTCATATCCGGACACCACACCATCGATGCATGTTGCAATTTTTACCTAACATGTACAATCATGTCTTACACACACCATCTAAAGCAGCTACAACTTATCGCACTAAGAAGTTTAATCAAAATAAATGTCATGGTTTAAAGTTCACAAACTTCATGTAGTCTACATTCTTTACAACATCCTTCCCCAGTGAAAAGCAGGGGTGCCATGAGTACATTAAGAGACAACACAATAAGTGTCAGAGGCCCAAGATTGTTCAACTACCTCCCAGCATACATAAGGGACGATTACCAATAGACCTCTGGCTGTCTTCAAGGAGGAGCTGGACAGGCACCTAAAGTCAGTAACTGATCAGCCAGGCTGTGGTTCGTACGTCAGTTTGCGTGAGGCCAGTGGTAACAGCCTGGTTGATCAGGCCCTGATCCACGGCGAGGCCTGATCATGGACCGGGCCGCGTGGCGTTGACCTCCGGAACACCCCCCAGGTATAGCGTGATTTATCCTATATATGGATACAAGGAAGCATGTTGGCCAGGATAAACTGCAGAAATTAGATGCTTTAAAATTAGTAAAACAAAATATATAAAATTAAATTATGCTTGAAAAAATTTATAATAATATTATTTAGTCAGTAATAGACAAGAGGTTTTAGCTTGTCTCAAACGTCAGTAATAAACAAGAGGTTTTAGCTTGTCTCAAACGTCAGTAATAAACAAGAGGTTTTAACTTGTCTCAAACCAAACTAATCGACCCACATCAAGGACCATAACAAAGTAGCAATTGCATCTGCTCGAAAAATGACAGGATGGATAATGAGAACCTTCAAAACCAGGATGCCAAACCCATGTGACACTTTTACAGATCGCTTGTTATCTAGGCTGGAATATTGTTGACACTAACTGCACCTTTCAAGGAGGTGAAATTGCTGACCTTGAAAATGTGCAGAGAACCTTCACCGCACGCATAAGTGGATAAACCACCTCAACTACTGGGAACGCTTGAAGTTCCTAAACCTGTACTTCCAGAACGCAGGCGGGAGAGTACATTATTATATACACATGGAAAATTCTCGAGGGCTTAGTACCAAACTTGCACACAAAATCACTCCCTACGAAAGCAAAGACTCGGCAGGCGATGTAACATCCCCAATGAAGAGCAGGTGCCACTAGCACGTTGAGGGACAACACAATAAGTGTCAGGGGCCAAGATTGTTCAACTGCCTCCAGCATACATCAGGGGATTACCAAAACCCCTGGCTGTCTTCAAGCAGGCACTGGACAGGCACCTCAAGTCGGTACCTGATCAGCCGGGCTGTGGTTCGTACTTGGACTGCGTGCGGCCAGCAGTAACAGCCTGGTTGATCAGGTTCTGTCCAACAGGAGGCCTGGTCACAGACCGGGCCGCGGTGTTGACCCCTGGAATTCTCTCCAGGTAGACACACATGTAATGATAACACATGAGTCGCCAAAGAGACACGTATACTTAGTATATTGACTACTTAAACAAGTTATGAATATATCCTCGTAAAGTTTCTGTTGCACAAAAGCGTTACAACACTTAAGCTATACACATACATAATATATGGAAAAGTATATATAGGAATAATCATCCATTAACACATCCAACCTTGTCAAAATATAGCAACGAGTTAATATATCATCGAATATATGAAATTGACGCATCGGGTCATAACCCGATGCACCTGAATATACCTTTAAATCTGAGATATCTCCCCCCACAGATCGCAAAGCACCCTGTTCGTTTATAGGATCCTTATCAATATCCTGTACTCCCCGTACCCCACTGATCCCGCTCACACCGTTAGGTGACCTTTGCTTAACGTCCACCGAAACCTTTTTACAATTCCTCTGAGCTGGTGTAAGGATATCGTCCTCCATACCCATGGATCTCTTCCTAGAACCAGAACCAACCTCCATATCAGGTCCCCTATCTTCATTATGTATCATTACTTGTACTTCTTGCACAACTAAGATTGGTAATCTCAGGACAGTTGTCCCCCAGTCCGTCCACCACACAGAGAATTTCCTCCACCGTCTAATTCGAGCCCACCTGCACCTGATGTTGCGAGCGGTCCAACAGCCCACACAGCATCTCTGGGATCTCTCCTACAATACCTAATTCCAGCTCGACATCCGCATCCTCCACATTTCGCACCACTGTCCTTTGCGTGGCATCTGGTAGCGTCTGACACACATCCACCGACGCCTGCACAATATCACTCCACTTTGCAGTTCCTCTCATGCCCACACCATCCATCTGTCTCTGTGTGCCTCCATCCTCAGCCCCAACAGTATATCAAATTTGAGGTCCAGTCCCTGGACCCATTATGTACCTCTGTAATCTTTTGACTAGCCCACAGGATGGGTATGGGTGCATAATAAACTATCAAACTAACAACCTCAACAGTATGCCTTTCTTCCTGTCGCCTTCCCTGTCGCTTATCACACTCAGCTGCTATGTGATCATATGAGCCCATATCGACAAGTTCTACGTTGACCCACGTAAGTGATGTAAACCTGCATCTTCGGTCGTTATCACCTCAGCTGCTTATTGAAGACCCCGTGCTCAAGTTCACATTACCCATGGTGCATAATCGAAACACTCGTAGGAAGCGTAATGGCCCTCCTCAGTCATCGTTTCAAATTGGAAAGAACCCTCCGGTGTCTTCATAGAAACGTTTCGTGACCTCTACCCATGGCTGCATAATAAATTACACCATAAACTTAAAGGCTCTCTCACGTCATGTTCGTGCTCAAATGGTAGGTACATATCGATCCATGCATAGTGTCGTGATACGTCTTTCAATTTAACCTCTACCGACTCGTTGACCTGTAGACATATATCCTCGAAACTTGTCAACAAGTGTCTCATACACCTGTGCTGTTGTAGCTTTAGAAATATTCTCTCCACTGTCTTGAGGCTATGCCGTAAATATTGCCCTTGTCGATGCCATACGTGTCATGATAGCTGGTAACAGGAAGTCTGTTATTTGATAAATAGCCCACGAACAAGCACCCCACAGACAGTGTTAACTCGTCGTCGATACTGCTCCGCCATCCCGCTTTGAAAACGAGTCGTTACCACTGCTCCACAAGAGGGCAGACCAGACCACCTACCACGGCCAAGGCTGGGCAGCGAATGTAAGTAAGAACTACGGTAGGGCTTGGAGGACCTGGGCTTCCGGCTGGAAGGAGTTGTGAGCTTACTAGTGGATTAAGAAACAAAACAACATAAGCGTTTATTATAACGACATACGTGAGGTCAGATTCCAAGCCGTCTCACCCAAATACAATATCACAGAAATAGGAATGTTGCAAATTTCTGCACTTTCCTCGTGGCTGGCAGTAGCACTAACCTTTCATTTTTTAATGTCTTTATATTGGTGGACTTCTCTTATTTATACTTCTTGATATGAAACTAAGAAATCTATTAGCTTTACCACAATACTGTTGTCTTGCCTTGAATTTTTTTTGCTAACCAGAACTCCTAAATCTTTTTTCGCATTCATTATTTACCTTATAAGTAGCACAGTTATTTTTTTCTAGGATTTGTCTGCACTGAACTACATCTGCTACTTCTCTGGCCACATACCTGGAAGGGGTTTCGGGGGTCAACGCCCCTGCGACGTTGACCCCCGCTGGCCTCATGTAAACCAACGTTCGAACCACAGCCCGGATGGTCAGGTACTGACTTTAGGTGCCTGTCCAGTGCTTTCTTGAAGACAGACAGGGGTTTATTGGTAATCCCCTTATGTATGCTGGTAGGCAGTTGAATGGTCTTGGACCCCTGATACTTTATTATGTTGTCTCTTAGCGTACTTGTGGCGCCCCTGTTTTTCATTGGGGCGATGTTGCATCTCCTGCCAAGTCCTTTGATTTCCTTTTGCTAAAGGATGATCTATCAAGGTCATCCTTTAGCTTGCTTGTATCTCATCAGAAATGATCTGACAGCCTATGTTAGTGTCATCGGCAAGCTATCTAATGTCGCTATTTATTCCCACATATATGTCGTTTATGAGATGAACATAGGCCTAATAATGACCTGGACACCACTGTATAGTTGCACATTACTGAGAGTTAGATGGATGGAATAATCTCCCAGAGAAGTCTCAAGGCCAGACTTTGCTGTTAAATATAGGCTGGACAGGTATACAAAGTGGGTGTCAGTTGGTTGACAGTTGGTCTTGCTACAATGATCTATGGGTATTCAGTGTTCTTCTCTTTGCACTTTGGACAGGACTTACTTGACTAGGGTTGATATACTATGACCTCTCCTCCTGCTGCATTCACTGATCACATATGCCACCTCTACGGCCGTTTGCTACATCCAAAGGATGACTGAACTCGACTCAGGCCGAGGGACTGATACCTCAAACTCCTCTCCTTACCTTTCTACTATGTATTGACTGATGAGCACTGCAAACTTTCCAATAAAGATACCCAAGTGTTGCATATGTGTCTAATTTAACAACTTGTCGGTTCTCTGAACCATTCATCTACATGTCGTTTATGTAGATCGGAAACAAGGGGTCCTAATAATGACCCCTGTGGCACACCACTTGTAATAGTTGCACATTCTGAGAGTCGTAGATGGATGGAATAATCTCCCAAAGAACGTCATCAAGGCCAGAACTTTGCGTAGCTTTAAATATAGGTTGGACAGGTATAAAAGTGGGTGTAGTTGGCTGACAGTTGGACTTGCCTAGAATGGTCTAATAGGCCTATTGCAGTGTTCCTTCCTTCTTATGTTATGTGAGAATAAGACACAAATAGTATGAGGTTTACGGTATTCTGTTAAGACGTTCCTCCACTAGGGATTTTATCAACTGGTGAATTGAGAAAGTCCCTGGTGGATGAAATGTTTTCTCAGTAAAATGCCACAACTCGCATATCGTGTCTTATTCACTTTCTTGTCAGTATATTCTACCGCTGATATACATCCAGGTGAGGTTAAGTTAGGCTTGGTGGTGTCGCCTGAGTAACTAGTCTACTGCGCACCTGGTGCTCATCCTGCGAGTGGTAGCCCCAAAAAAAGGTAAAAATAAAACAGGATTGGTGACAAAATTTTGTTTTACGGATCCGTACAATGTGATGAATTTTATGATGCAAACGCACAAATTATTCCTTTACTGGAAGTTTTCCTATATTGTGCTTATTTTAATCTTATTTTAAAATAATTAATTTCCCAAAATGAGATACGTATATGAGAACATATGTCACTGACTTTTGGGTTATCCTAGGTAATAAATATTATGTATGACAATTGTACTTATGTGTACTTGTGCCTAAATAAACTTACTAATATTTTACATAATTCATCTCTTTGACGTTAATAGCAAATGTTGGAGCTCTATAAGAGACAATAACATAAAAAATACCTAAATTCTAAATCAGTATATAAATCAAGGACCCCAGTGGAAATAAGTCACTTTGTCTGACTTTTTTGGGGTTATTCTAGGTAAATTACATTATGTATGATAACTGTACTTATGAGTACATGTGCCTGAATAAATTTACTTATACGTATATACATACGTAAGTGTGTTGGACAGCTGATGTTGCTTAACTCACTGCTTTGTTTGCTTCACAGGACTCGAAACTCGATGTTACGGAATGACAGGACTGCTCACAAGTCTGGCAAGAAGACACTACTTGTGGAGCAAATCTTTACACAAAGACAGCGTTTCTCTAGGTGGCGAGCCTTTTCAAGTAAACGACATTACTTGGAAAAGCTCTTCATTGAGCGACACGTTGGATTTGAGTAGAAGGCTGCTTTACAAACTAATGTCTTCTTACCACTTCTCGAAGCTGAAGTTCGAGCCCCGCGGGGGTTGAGCAGGTCCAGTGGCAGCCAGGCGAGCTAACACAGTAGCACGACACCCAGCATGGAGGGTGCATCTACGACGCTGGTCCTCCCGCTGCAAGACAAATTCAGACAATACCGACATAAAGGCGATCCATGTGACGTGCGGTTAGACCAGAATGGCCTGGCGGTGTGTCATGGACGGAACACCGCTAAGAAACGAGTGTTGAAGGCGTCGGAGCTGGTGGGATGCTTGTGCATGAAGGCAGGTCCTCAGGAACCAAGGACACACCTGGCTTTCTTTACCGTTTTCGCCTATCCCATGGACGACAGGGGCAAGAAAAGGACGAGAGTCTCCTTATCCTTCGAGGTAGACAAGGAAGACACCTTCGAGAAGAATTTGGAGATAGCGAATGGGTGGAGAACCGCTGTTTACCAGACGATACGAAACTGCGGTGAGAGGGCATTTTTATATCATGGTGAATTAGCATAATTTCGTACCCTCCCAAGGGCGAAGAACCCTCTTGATCCAGGGAATTGGAGCTGCCATCCCATTCCTTGGATCAAACCTGATCGCCTTCTATTCCTCAGGAAGTCTGACATATGAATTTGCCGCTATCATGGATTTAATAAAAAATGTATTCCAGTAAGCTTCCCCTCCAGTAAAACCCACTGGATCACCTCATTGTAGACCAACGTATTCTCCAGTGGAACCCAGTGGATCACCTTCCCAGTAGAGCCCAGTGTATCTCTCGGGAAACCTAGTGTACCTCCCCAGTGCAATCCAGTGAATCTCCCTTTCCCCTTCCTAGTGGAACCCAGTTAACCTTCACCTACAGTGGAATCCAGTGAGCCATCACCTCAGTGCAACTCATTGGACTTCCCCATTGTGAAATCTGTTGACCATTGCCCTAGTGGAATCCAGTTGGTCTTGTCCCTAGTGGAATCCAGTTGACCTATTCCCTAGTGGAACCCAGTTGACTTTTTCCCTAGTGGATTATTATTATAATCAAAAGAAGCGCTAAACCATAAGGGTCATACAGCGCAGCAGGGCAGGGTAGGATGCAGGGATATTGGGTAGCAAGAGAGAGGGATGATTATTAGGATATGGAGTGCAGTGGGGCAGTGGATTGAGCAGGAATATAGGGTAGCAAGAGACTGAAGTAGAAAGGACTGAGGGGAGTGCTGGAGGCATCATCATGAGTTTGTGTAGTAAATCAGTTGCTGTCAAAAAGTCAATGAGTCTGAATTAAAGGAGGGTCCATCAGCAAGAAGGGATGGTAAAGAAAGGGCAGCAGAGGACCTTTTTCCTAATGGAGCCCAGTGGACCTTTAACCTAGCAGAACCCAGTGGGCCTATCCTCCAGTGGAACCCATTGGAACTTTCCCTTAGTGGAACCCAGTGGATCTTCCTGCAGTGGAACCCAGTCTATTTTTCCTCAGTGGACCTAACCCCAGTGTACTTCATCCCTAGCTATATTTCCCTGGGTACCTCCCCATTGTGTATCCCTCAGTGTACCTCCCTTCAGTGGATCTTTCCTAGGGAACATAGATCTCAGATCTAGTGGACATGGTGACTTCAGTGGACCAACCCTAATAAGCATCTTCCTTACTTCCTCCAGTGGACCTCTTTTTCCCAGTGGAGCTATCCATAATAAAACCCAGTGAATCTCCCCAGTGTAGTCTAGTGATACTTCTTCTCCAGTGGAACCAAGTGAATCATCTAAGTGGAACCCAGTGTACCTGGTGGAACACACTGAACTTCTTCCAGTGTAACATAATGAACCTCCTTCCTCCAGTGGATCCCCTCCCAGTGGAACTTACTGGACTTACTGGAGTGGAACCCATTGGACCATTATCCATACATTGCATCCACTGAGCCTTTATCTAATCAGTGGAACCCTTAACCTTAACACCCCAGTTAAACCCAGTTGATGTTCAACGTTAGATCACCTTCCCAATAGAATCTAGTGAAACTTCTTTCTCAGTGGTACCCAGTGAACCTCCACCCTCCAGTGGAACCCACTGAACTTTTCCCTGCAGTGAAACTTGTTGAACTGCATGGAACCCAATAAATCTTATCCCACAGTGGAACCCAGTAGACCATCTGTCACATCATAACTCGACTATCCATAGATCCCAGCATTACACTCCAGTGACTCCATAGTGGATCATGGCATAACTCCACCCTCTGGCTCCCAGTATAACACGTCACAGTGGATCCCAGTATAACACGTCACAGTGGATCCCAGTATAACACGTCACAGTGGATCCCAGTATAACACGTCACAGTGGATCCCAGTATAACACGTCACAGTGGATCCCAGTATAACACGTCACAGTGGATCCCAGTATAACACTTCACAGTGGATCCCAGTATAACACATCACAGTGGATCCCAGTATAACACACCACAGTGGATCCCAGTCTAACTTACATTCTGTATATCCTAGTATAATACACCACAGTAGATCTCATTGACTAACACATCCATAGGAATTCAGGTGACATTTTTTTCCACTGGTTTTCAGTGGACCACCTCTTCCCTAGTAGAACTCAGTTGACGTTTCCCCATAAAGTCCATGAACATTTTTTCCCCATTGGAACCCAATGAACTCTCCAGTAGAACTTGGTAGGCTTCCTCCTTCATTGGAATTCTGTGGGCATCCTCCCCACTGGAACTCTGGTCTTTCTTCCCATTGGAACTTTGTAGATAACCTCCCCTCTACTGGAACTCTGTGCACTCTGTGGAACTTGGTAGATAAGATATTTGTTTGGATAACCTTTCCTCCAGTGGAACTCAGTGAGTTGACCTCTCCTTGAAGTGAAACTCAGTAAATTGAAATTCCCCTGAAGTGAAACTAGGCTAATTGACCTTCACCTCAGTGAAACTAGGTTAATTGACATCCTCCCTGAAGTGAAACTTGGTTAATTGACCTTTCCCCCCCTGAAGTGAAACTAGGTTTAATTGACCTACCCTCTTAAGTGAAACATGGTTAAATGACCATCTCCAAAGTGTAACTAGGTTAATTGATCTTTCCTTCCAGTTTAACTTGATGAATTGACCTTCCATCCTTCCGAGTGAAATTCTGTGGATGATCTACACCCAGTCTAAAGTAGAATTTGGTGTACAAGTATTGAAGGCCCTTTCCTTAAACAAGTGGAACTCTGTGCACAGCCTTCCAACCCATTTGAATTCAGCAGATATTTCCCCAAGTAGAACTTAGTGGACAACCTCTATCCCCTGTCAGTGGAAATCAGTGGAAGGTCTCACCCCCCCTCCCCATCCCCTAGCCAGGAGGAACTGTAGATAACATAATGATGCTAATGATGATAATTGAAATTCTGCTGTTACTGTTTCTCATAGTTTTTAATTTTGCTGTTGTTGCTGCTACTGACTATATTAATTATTCTAATTCTGCAGTTGTGTTTCTGATGATTATAATTACTCTAATTATGCTTTTGATACTGATGATAATGATAATTATTCTAATTATGCTTTTACTCCTGCTGCTGATTATAATTATTCTAATTCTGCTGCTGTTTCTTTGGTATGCATTTTTCCTTTAGCTTTTGCTTTTTAAGCCCATGCTTGTTCTTTTGCTTTTGCTCTGTCATATAGGTGTATACAGTATACACAGCCCACATGTGTCTTATATGTCAGTTTTATGTCTCTCATGTACATGGTGTTCATTTCATTAATATATTAATTAAATTTAATCAGTTACATTAAAACAGTTTAATTAAACGCTTATATTTTTCATTATAGATAGCAATTATTATTTCTTAATTTTTAGAAATATTTATGTATTTCTGTTAGCTGAATTGTAATAATTTTCATATAAAAATATACATAATTTTGTATTTTTTTTTATGTAAGCACTACAGTATATATTTTGAAGTAACCAGTATTGTTTTTCCTATAGGTATTGCAAATCCCCAGACAGATAAGAGCAAAAGACTTCTTTTACTTATCAATCCAAATTCGGGACATGGAAAAGCTCATCAAATATACAAGAAGCAAGTGGCATCAGTGCTTGGTGAGGCAGAGGTAGCTCATGAGGTTATAATAACAGAGAGGTCCAACCATGCACTTGAAATAGTACAGTCTCTTGACCTTACCAAGTATTCTGGAATTGTCATTCTCTCTGGGGATGGCCTTCTCTATGAGGTTTGTAAGACTTGCATTTTAAAGTACAGTCTTTGATAGTTTAAAGAACAAATGCATAATTTAATATACAGTGGAACCCTGGATTTCGTACTTAATCCGTTCCAGAAGGTCAGTCTAAATCCGAAACATACGAAAACCAAAGTAATATTTCCCATAAGAAATAATGTAAGTACAATTAATCCATTCCAGACACCCAAAAATATTTACAAAAAATACATTTTTTAAAGAATAATTATAGTTTTATATACAGAAAACAATGAGAAATAAATATAAAGCACTAATGAAATGGATAAATGTAGTTACGTTTCTGAAAACGCCGTGTTAGGTAAAACCGTGTTAGATGAACTAAATAACTTATGGAAAAAATAGGGTTACATTCCTAGGAGCCCCCAAAAAGCCAAACAACTTTTTTTTAGACCAACAGATCTTACAAAAATAAAAGGAATGTGTAATTGTAGTTCATTGTTGTGATGTATTATGTTATTTTTACTGCTTAAGACTACAAATGCAACAGAAATAATAGTATTTCTTACCTTAAATTATGGGTGCTGGTGTTTGTCGATGATTGTGAAGAGAGTGGAGAGTTATGCTGTGGCCCTACTGGGCTGAGGTGGATGGTAGAGGTTCTGGTACTGAAGTCGATGGTTGTACTGGAGTGTGCATAAATTCTGTAATGGATTTCTGTTCTATTTTACCCTGCAATACATTATACAACTGACGGTAAGGCATCAGCTGCTCTAGACACCGTTTCAGGGTCCTCTTCAGTGAAAAAGTCTAAGTCATTCAGTAAGTCAGTCAAGTCATTCAGACAGTCAATTCAGTAAGTCATTCAGTCAAGTCATTCAGTCATAGTAAGTCATTCAGTCAAGTCATAGTAAGTCATTCAGTCAAGTCATAGTAAGTCATTCAGTCAAGTCATAGTAAGTCATTCAGTCAAGTCATAGTAAGTCATTCAGTCAAGTTATTCAGTCATTCAGTCAAGTTATTCAGTCATTCAGTCAAGTTATTCAGTCATTCAGTCAAGTTATTCAGTCATTCAGTCAAGTTATTCAGTCATTCAGTCAAGTTATTCAGTCATTCAGTCAAGTTATTCAGTCATTCAGTCAAGTTATTCAGTCATTCAGTCAAGTCATTCAGTCAAGTCATTCAGTCAAGTCAGTAAGTCATTCAGTCAAGTCAGTCAGTCATTCAGTCAAGTCAGTCAGTCAATCACACAAACTCGTATTTACCTCATTTTATGTGCATAGTTACAATTCATTACAGCCACAGGTTATCTCTTGTCTAATACATATCTCTGTTTTCTTCGTTAATTCTAAGACTTAAATGCTTAAACCTTTTCTTGCCACTTTCAGCAACACTTGTATGCCTACTGGGTGCCATGATTGCTTGGCAGATTTAAGATATGGCAATTAAAATACATATGTAAAGAAACACAGCAAGTATCGTCCTACACACATATGAACTAAACTGAAGGCTGGGAGGGTGGTGTGGGTGGCTGAGGGTGGCGGGGGATGGCAGTAGGTCTCCCCCATTGACTCAATGGTGTAACCCATCGCCAATCCCCTGGGCGACCGCTCGCTCAAAATATTTTCCCCTCACCGAACCGTGTTAAATTAATTTTACGAAGTGTTACATAAAATTGTGCTACAATTCTTCAGTCGTGCTATACCTGAATCGTGGCAAATAAACTCGTGTTAAATGATGGTCTACTGTACATACCTTTATTGAAGACTCTTGTTGGCGTATGGAAGAAGGCGAGGAGGGGAGAGAGAGGAGAGCTTATTGTTTGGAAGGGAATCCCCCTCCATAAGGACTTCAGGTATCAAAGCCCTATCCGGGGTTACTTCCCTTCTTTGTCTTTTACTGGCACTGGACTCCTGTCCCACTAAACATCTGTCCAGAGAGCTCTTGTTTCTGGCATCTCTTTAAGATTTGCCTAAAATGGGAGATGGTATTGTCACTGAACATGTTGCAGATATGGCTTCTATCAGCTTGGTCAGGGTGATATTTTTCCACAAAAGTTTGCACCTCATTCCACATTGCACGAATGTCCTTAATCACTGAAGAGGGCACCTTCTCCCTTATCGTGTTTCTCACCTTCTTTACCAAAGGGCTGGCACTAGGAACTTTCATTGGGCCCATGGTAGCTTATTTCGCAGTCGCACTCAATAGTTAAGCACAAAAACCAATGGATTATTACGAAATGTTTTGGATGAACACGCGAAGTAATGCTCACTCGACCAGCGACAGAGCCTGACTGAGACACGTACACATGAGTGGTGGTATCCCGGGTGGGTGGACACGTCTGATACGTACGATTTCCGGGTTTAGGTATTAAAGATGGACCAAAATTTCGCCCAAAAAAAGTGGTTTAAATCCAAAACGTATGATATTCGGTGCGTACAAAATCCGGAGTTCCACTGTATTATATAAACTTAGTTAACTAATTTTACTATGTCTTGTTTTTCTCTCTCATAAAAAAAAAAAGTTTTGCAGGGTTTATAATATAGTGTACTACAGTAAACCCTTGATTTAATGGACTAAAATGTGGAGCAGGTGGCTGGTAGTGGTTATTGTGATAGATAAAAAGAGATTGTTTTGCTGTGATTATAACAGCAACAGACAATTCTTTAACCAATGGACTTTTTTCTTTTTTCCGAATCTATTCACCCTTCAAATTTTGTCCTATACAGTGGACCCTCGGTTAACGAATACCCCGGAAATCGTGCAATTATGTAAGTATAATTTTGTAAGTTCTTGTGGAAGTGTATTTTTGGGGGTCTGAAATAGACTAACCTACGTGAAATTTTTCCTTAAGGGAGTAAATTCGTTCGGTAATGGCACTTGAGCAGACTTCAGGAGTGAAGTTTTTACGAAACTCGGGGGTCCACTGTATTTCCAAATTCCATCAAATTGGGGTCCATTAAATTGAGTGTTTACTGTATTTACGAAACCAATAATTCTTGCCATGTAAAAGCTGCTGTATAACCACCTATGGGTTTGTTGCTTTTACCTGAATATGTATAATAATAATAATAATGCAAAATAAGCTATCCCTTTTTTTTTTTGAGTGTTTGCTCCTTTTAAAATACTGTAAATGTTTGCTGCAAAGAATGCGTCATAAAAGTAATTATTCTTCATAACAGGTGTACAATGGACTGTTGAGAAGATCAGACTCTGAGCAAGCAATCAGATTTCCAATTGGCATTATTCCTGGTGGATCAGGCAATGGCTTGGCAAGATCTTTAGCACACTGGCTGAAGTAAGTAATGTAGGGTAAATTTAAAGTACCACACTTTAAATGATCAGAAAATATTTGATTTTTGAATAGTATAAATTTCATTAATCCGTTTGTTTTCAGTAATGTTTAAAGAATATAATTGATGTCACCATTGTTGTTCAATAAATTTATAGGTAGGGTTGTAAGAGAAGTGAATGCTTCGGTGTTGGGAAGAGGTGTGGGATTAAAAGATAAACAATCTAACACAAAGTGGGAGTTGTCACAGTTGCTTTTTGCTGATGACACTGTGCTTTTGGGAGATTCTGAAGAGATGTTGCAAAGGTTGATGGACGACTTTGGGAGGGTATGTAAAAGGAAGAAATTAAAAGTGAACATAGGAAGGAGCAAGGTGATGAGGGTAACAAAAAAATTTAGGTAATGAAAGATTGGATATCAGATTGGAGGGAGAGATTATGGAGGAAGTGAATGTATTCAGATATGGGTCTGAAAGACGAGGTGAACCATAGAATTGACGAAGGGAAAAAGGTGAGTGGTACACTGAGGAATCTGTGGAGACAAAGAATGTTATCCATGGAGGCAAAAAGGGGAATGTATGAGAGTATAGTGGTACCAATACACTTAGTATATGGATGTGAAGCATAGGTTGTGAATACGGCAGCAAAAAGGAGGCTGTAGGCAGTGGAAATGTCGTGTCTGAGGGAAATATGTGGTGTGAACATTATGTAGAGAATCTGTAGCTTAGAGATTAAAAGGAGGTGCATACAAATCTGTAGTGGAGGGAAGATGGGGTAGTGGTCATCTTAGGAAATGTTGGAAGGACAGGGTAAAGGTTTAATGTGCAAGGGGCTTAGACATCCAGCAGGCATGTGTTAACGTGTTAGATAAGAGTGGGTGGAGGCAAGTGGTTTTTATGAATTGACATCCTGTTGCAGTGTGAGCAAGGTAACATTCATGAAAGGATTCAGGGAAACCGGTTAGCTGGATCAGTTGTGGAGGTGAAAAGTACAGTACCTTCATACTGAAGGAGCGGTGGAGATATGTTTCAGTTTTTGAATTGTAGTATCGGCACGCCACTAGCAAGACAGTGATAGAGTGAGTGATGATGAAAGTGTTTATTCTTTTTCGGGTCACCCTCCCTGCCTCAATGGGAAATGGACTGTATGTGTGTACTCACCTAATTGTACTCCAAAAATTGTGGCTGCAGGGTCAATTCATAGCTCCTAGCCCTGCCTCTTCAATGGTCACTACTAGGTCACTCCCTACTCCATGAGCTTTATCATACCTCTTCTTAAAGCTATGTATGAATCCTGTGTGTGTGTGCATGAGTGTGTGCATGAGTGTGTGCATGTGTGCAGCGCGCTCATGTGTGTGCTTGCTTGCTTGTTTGTTTGTCTTCAAACATGCTGGCTGTCTTCCACAGAGGCAGGGTAACCCAAAAAAAGAAAGAAATGCACTTTCACCATCATTCACACGTAATCACTGTCTTTTCAGAGGCATGCAGATATGACAGTTCAGATGTCACTCCAAACAGCAAATATCCCAAACCCCTTCTTTAAAGTGCAGGCACTGTACTACCCACCTCCAGGAATCAAGTCCGGCTAACTGGTTTCCCTGAATCCCTCCACAAAATATTACCTTGCTCATACTCCAACAGCTCGTCAAGTCCCAAAAACAATTTGCCTCCATTCACTCCTATCTAACATGCTCACACATGCTTGCTACATGTCTAAACCCCTTGCTCACAAAACCTCTTTTACTCCATCCCCTCCACTAAAGATTTATACACCCTCCAAGTCATCCTATTTTGCTCCATCCTCTCTAAATCACCTTAATAACCCCTCTTTAGCCCTCTGAATAATACTTTTAGTAACTAAACACCTTCTAATTTCCACACTATGAATTCTCTGAATAATACTTACACCATACATTGCCTTTAGACACGACATCTCCACTGCCTTCAGCCTCCTCCTTGCTGCAGCATTTACAACCCATGCTTCACACCCACATAAGAGTGTTGGTACCACTATATTCTCGTACATTCCCTTCTTTGCCTCCATGGATAACATTCTTTGTCTCTACAGGTACCTCAATGTACCACCTACCCCTTTTTTCTTCATCAGTTCTATGGTTAACCTCGTCCTTCATAAACCCATCTGCTGACAAGTCTACTCCCAAATATCTGAACACATTCACATATTCCATGCTCCCTTCCCCCAATGTGATATCCAATTTTTCTTTACCTAACTTGTTTGATACCTTCATCACCTTACTCTTATCTATGTTCACTTTCAACTTTCTTCCTTTACACACCCTCCCAAACTTGTCCACTAACCTTTGTAGCTTCTTTTTAGATTCTCCCAAATGCACTGTATCATCAGCAAAAAGTAACTGTGTCAACTCCAGTTTTGTATTTGATTCCCCATAATTTAACCCCATCCCTCTCTCCAACACCCTAGCATTTACTTCTTTTACAACCCCATCTACAAATATGTTAAACAACCATGGTGACATTACACATCCCTGTCTAGGCCTACTTTTACTTATACAGTGGACCCCCAGTTTTCGTGATTTTTTTGTTCCAGAAGGCTGTTCAAGTGCCATTACCAAACAAATTTATTCCCATAAGGAATAATGTAAATTAGACTAGTCTTTTTAGACCCCCAAAAATACACTTACATAATTGTTCGAGTTTGGAGCATCACAAACACCGGGGGTCCACTGTATATTGATTGTTGGAAATGCTTGACCAGACCCTTTCATTTCCCAGTGAACCTTACATGGCCAACCCTGTCTTGGTGTCTACGCTCAACATAGTTTATGGTCACCTCTCCCCCATGGATTTAGCAATTATTCACACAGCAGAGGGCAAAGTAAGACATTTTTATTAAATTAATCTTGTGATTTTGTTTGCCAGGTTTGATAATATAAACTCAACTGAGCTTTGTCTTGTCAGCTTATCTTTTATGTTTTGGTTATGTAATGTAAGATAACCCATATTTATTTTCATGAGATGTGACGTTGCTTGTGCACACTTTATAGCTGTTGAAATAAATCATGCTGAGAAGATTTTTAAATCACTCGCATATTTCTGAAGTACTGTATGTATATACACAAATAAAAACAAATAAATAAACCTTGTTTTTTATATCATACATGGTTTTTACAATGAGCCAATTAAGTTTTGTGTGTACAGATTTGATGCAGTTCTGAGATTGCAAATTTGTGTCTTTTAAAGAGCTCCTTGTTATGCCAAGCATTTTGGGGTGACTAAAACTAGTGCTTAAAACTATTTAATACTAGGACAGTACTAGTGTGTAAATTTATTTAGACTATGCATGACAATTTAGCATTAAGTTTTTTTTTTTTTTTTTTTAACAAGTCGGCCGTCTCCCACCGAGGCAGGGTGACCAAAAAGAAAGAAAATCCCCAATAAGAAAATACTTTCATCATCATTCAACACTTTCACCTCACTCATACATAATCACTGTAATTAAGTTTATTCAGGTATACACAAATACAGTTACATAGATATGTATTATCATACATAGCAGCATATGTGTAGAGAACCTAGGATAACCCAAAAAGTCAGTGACTTATTTCCATTGGGGGTCCTTGTGATACATTTTATTTATAGTATTTAAAAGTTAAAAACAGGTATCTTAATTATGTAAAAGCAGTTACAATAAAAGAAGATACTATACTAGAGACGGCCGACTTGTTGAAAAAAAAAAAATACTAGAGGAGAGGTAAAATTAGTTATTTTCATTAACATTAAAGACAGGATCAGATTATAGTATATACGTATATGTTAGTTATACAAGAAATCAATCTCCTCCCTTTTTGTAGTCTCATTCATGAGATACATTTTGGCTCTCTTCTTGAACTGGCTAATGCTATGACAGGCTTTGACATGTGCAGGCAGTCTATTCCACTCTTTTATTGCTGTATAGAAATAGTCTTTGAAGCCTGACCACTGACTCTCGGTACTGCAAAGTTGTTCTTCCTTTCCCTAGTTCTATAATTACATTTTCTGTTAATTATAAGGTGGTTTAGATTACAGTGGGGGCTTAAATTACAGTTGGGGTTTAGATTATGGTAGAGGTAGTAAATGAACAAAACTGATGGTTTAAGGTACAATTGACATAGTAGATAATTATGGTCATTATACACCAAATTCAAGTTTTTTTTTTGACTTTGTTGACTGGTATAGTGTGTACTCAGGTTGGGTCATGTGGAATATCAGAGGTTTTCATTTCTAGTGTTATGTCTGTGTCTTCTGTTGTAACCCTCTATTAATTGTTTAAGCTTAGGATTAATATTTTTAATGAGTGTTCTGTATATGTAATTTTCACAGAAGTTTGTGTGGATTCTTTTTATGTTAAGTAAGTTCAAATCTTTGAATAATGGGAAGTTTTTTTCCCTGGAATTGATTGTTTATTATTCTAATGGCAGAGGTTTGTTCCGTTATGATTGATTTTAGATCTTCATGCACATACGTATACCATAAGTGAGATTAGGGTAGGTTAAAGAGTAGGACAGAGTAAATAGTATAGGTTGTTGTACAGCATATTCTGGAATGAATTCCCACTCTTGGAAACTTTGAGGTATGTGCTGGATGTGTTTCTTGAATTTAAAGTTGCTGTCCATGTAAATACCACAAAATTTTGCCTCTTGTTTTTTAGTGTGTGTTATTTATTTTTATGTTTAATTGAATATTTTTAGTTGTATTCCCTAACATTATATAGTAGGTTTTACGAGTATTGATTGTTTGCCATCCACTAGTTATTTTGTTGCTGAATTTAACTGGGTTTGATTTTGAGGTCATGAAGGTACTGTCATGTGTGAATATAACTGGTTTAAGATGTTGAGATGAGTTTGTAGATCATTAATGCAAATGAGAAACGAGTGGTCTTAGGATGCTGCCTTGCGGCAACATTTTGCTATTGGGTAGAATAGATGAAGTGGTGTCATTTATAACTCTCTTGTGAATTCATAGAAATTTGTGTATTGTTCTAAAAAAGTTAAAGAAATTGTATTCTGATCTTGGACCAGGCTGTGGGGGTGCCCTCTTGAGGTAAACTAAAGGTAAACAGAAATACACAGTAGTTCACTGGCAAAATTATAATAATGCAATTCTAAAGACTGTATTGAACTGATAGGATTTGAACCCTTGATAAGGTAGGATTTAAATTTGCAGGCCAATGCTGTAACTAGTACTCCTATTGCCGGTAGATAATTTTGGGGCTCACTGTTTCCTCTTGGTCCCAGACCAGGTCTGAATGATAAAAATATCTTGATGTTACATAGCTTATTTCCTCTTGATAAAAGTTGAAAAATACTAAGAATAATTAATCATTTTGGCATGTTTTCTTTGGTGAGAGCATGTAGTGTTAAAGGAAGGTATTAGTAATGGTACACTCCAATTTACCAGTTACCACTTGATCTTTAAGGCTCTGGAGCAAGTTACTCTCATCTTACTTATCATTGCTTACATAGTGAGGAATGATGCCAGCAGTTACTAAATTTAGATTGCATTTTTATTTGTATATGTATTTTTACAGGATAATAAAAATCCAGTCTTATTACTTCAATGTTTGATTAAACTTTGTTGAAGGATTTTATTTATGAAACAGAAAGCAGCAAACTAAACTGTCATTTATTCATACTATTGCCAAACTCATAATTGAATTTGTGTGTGAATAATTTTTTTCAGAAACTAGTTTCCTTTCTTTCAATTGGTATTGGGCTCATCTCTGATATAGACATTGAGAGTGAACGACTTCGGCGCATTGGGGAAGCAAGATTTGTTGTGTGGTCTATAGCACGATTAGCCAGTGAGTAATTTTGGTGTGACTATATTTAGCTGATAAAAACAATTTTTTTTTTTAATTTCTGTATGCCCTCAGACTTATTCTATGATTTGTCCTAGATGTGAGATGTACAGTATCTGTACCTAAAGAATAATTTGGGATTTTGTAGTTCAGGCCATTTGAACTGTTATGTCTGCACACTTATGGCAAGACAGGTATTAAATGAATAATGGTGACTGTGTTTTTCTTTGTGCTACTCTACTTTGGTGTGGAAAGGCCATTGTAAAAAAAAAAAATTCTGTATTCCTTCCCAGTTATTCTATTATTATTTTGTACATACTATATATGTTATTCATAGTACAGTGGACCCTCGGTTTTCATTGAAAATTCTTTCCAGAATGCTGTTTGAGTGCCGTTTCCGAACGAATTTGTTCCCATAAGGACAAATGTAAATTAGATAGTCATTTCAGAACCCCAAAAATACACTTACAAAAGCTCTTACAAAAATACATTTACATAATTGTTCAAGTTTGGAGGTGAACGAAAACCGAGGGTCCACTGTATACTGTTATGCAAATACAGTGGACCCACGAGTTTCGTAAACCCCGGAAATAGTACAATTATGTAAGTATAATATTGTAAGTGCTTGTGGAAGTGTATTTTTGGGGGTCTGAAATAGACTAACCTACGTGAAATTTTTCCTTAAGGGAGTAAATTCGTTCGGTAATGGCGCTTGAACAGACTTCAGGAGTGAAGTTTTTACGAAACTCAGGGGTCCACTGTACTCTGTATGCACCATATACGTATACAGTACTGTACTAGAGTATGTATCAAATTTTTTGTGTAAAATTTTAAGACCGAAAGTAGATAGTTCGTTGGTGGTTTTAAAGTACATACAGTACTGTATTATGGAAACCATGTTTGATGATCATAAGTATTGCAGACTACATAATATTTTGACTATGCAAACTCTTGACGCCTACCAGTAATATTTTCCTACTGGAAATAATACATACATACTTCTTTCTTCTTTCAACACGCTGGCCATATCCCACCAAGGCAGGGTGGCCCAAAAGGAAAAAAGAAAGTTTCTCCTTTTACATTTAGTAATATATACAGGAGAAGGGGTTAACATACATACATACTACATACATACCTTAGATTTTCAATAAACCATATACAGTGAAACCCCGGAAATCGTACATGTAAGTATAAAATTGTGAGTGCTTGTGGAAGTGTATTTTTGGGGGTCTGAAATAGACTAACGTACGTGACATTTTTCCTTAAGGGAGTAAATTCGTTCGGTAATGGGGCTTGAGCAGACTTAAGGAGTGAAGTTTTTACGAAACTCGGGGGTCCACTGTACAGTGGACCCCTGGTTTTCGGCCGGTGCGGAAATCGTACAATTCAGATATTGAGCACTTTTTTCGGTGAAATTTCGCCCTGGATTTTGTGCATCCACTTGGAATTCGTTGGTATCAGATGTGTCCACCCGCTGGGACGCCGCTTCCTCACGCGTATCACACTCAGTCTGCATCTCTCTCGTTGAGTTAGGAATACTCAGTGCGTTCATCCATTGTTTTTGTACTTGTTTATTGTTTTTGTGCTTGTTTATTGTTTATTGACTGTGAAATAAGCCACCATGGGGCCAAAGAAAGTTCAAAGTGCCAGCCCTTTGGTAAAGAAGGTGAGAAACATGATAGAATTCAAGAAACAACTTATAGCAAAATATGAAAGTGGGGAAGTCCATGGGGTTGGATGTGAGTGGCGAAGATGTGGAAGAGTTGGTGGAGGACCACAGGGAAGAGCTAACCACTGAAGAGCTGCAACACCTTCAAGTGGAACAGCAACAGACTGCAGCTGAGGCTATTACTTCAGAGGAGGAGGAAGAGAGGGGGGAGAATGTGCCTTCTTAAGTGATTAAGGACATGTGTGCAAAGTGGAGCGAGTTGCAAAGTTTTGCGGAGAATTATCACCCTAACAAAACTGTTGCAAGCCGTGTCTGCAACATGTTCAATGACAATGTCTTGTCCCATTTTAGGCAAATCTTACAGAGACGCCAAAAACAGGCCTCTGGACAGATTTTTTGTCGACAGGGTACAGTGACTCTCAAGCTGGTCCTAGTGGCAGTAAAAGACAAAGAAGAGAAGTAACCCCAGAAAGGGTTTTGATACCTGTAGTCCTTATGGAGGGGGATTCCCCTTTAAAACAATAAACTCTCGTCCCTCTCCCCTCCTCGCCTTCTTCCATATACCAACAAGTCTTTTCAATAAAGGTATGTAATGTTCATTTATCATTAAAATTAGTGCTTTATATTTATTTCTCATTGTTTTCTGTATGTAAAACTATAGTTATTCTCTATAAAATGTATTTTTTGTTAATATTTTTGGGTGTCTGTAACGGATTAATTGGATTTTCATTATTTCTTATGGGAAATATTACTTTGGTTTTTGGCCATTTTGGATTTCGGTAAACCTTCTGGAACGGATTAATTACGAAAACCGGGGGTCTACTGTATATATATGTTATGAAAGTGAGGGTGATTTCTTTGGCATTTTGACAAAACTCTATATCTGTGAAACAGGAGACAGCTAGATGTTGTCCTCTTTTCTCCACCACTCACACAATAGAGATGAAATGCTCACAGTTTTCAGTGCATACAGTCCATCACTTAACAATACATGGGTAAAAATAATTTGCCAGATTCATGAAGGACAGCATTACATACTAATGAAAAGTAATAGCAAGAAACAAAAAATCAAATTTTCTCATCTCCCTTCTTCCTCATAAGGGTTTTGCCAGGAGGAAAGAGGAGTGATTGGTGGACTGATGAGGTAAAGGGTGTGATAAAAGAGAAAAAGGTAGCTTATGAGAGGTTTTTACAAAGCAGAAGTGATATAAGAAGGGCAGAGTATATGGAGAGTAAAAAAAAAGTAGAGTGGTGAGAGAGTGCAAAAGGAAAACAAACGATAGAGTGGGAGAGGCACTGTCAAGAAATTTTGCTGAGAGTAAGAAAAAATTTTGGAGTGAGATAAAAAAGTTAAGAAAGCCTAAGGAACGATGGATTTGTCAGTTAAAAACAGAGAAGGGGAGTTAATAGATGGGGAGCTGGAGGTATTGGGTAGATGGCAGGAATATTTTGATTAACTTTTAAATGTTGATGAAGAAAGGGAGGCAATAATTTCATGCACTGGCCAGGGAGGTTTAACATTTTTTAGGAGTGAAGAAGAGCAGGGTGTGAGTGTGGGGAAGTTCATGAGGCATTACATAGAATGAAAGGGGATAAAGTAGCTGAAACTGATGGGATCGTGGCAGAAATGTTAAATGCAGGGGGAGATAGTGTTGGAGTGGATGGTTTGTTTAATAAATGTATGAAAGAGGGAAAGGTACCTAGGGATTGGCAGAGAGCGTGTATAATTCTTGTATATACAGTGGACCCTCGGTTAACGAATACCCCGGAAATCGTACAATTATGTAAGTATAATTTTTTAATTGCATGTGGAAGTGTATTTTGGGGTCTGAAATAGACTAACCTACGTGACATTATTTCTTAAGGACGTAAATTCGTTCGGTAATGGCACTTGAGCAGGCTTCTGGGATGAATTTTTTTCGTTAACCGAGGGTCCACTGTACAGTGGACCCCTGCCTAACGAGCACCCCGGAAATCGTACAGTTTTTTTTTTTTTCAACAAGTCTGCCGTCTCCCACCGAGGCCGGGTGACCCATAAAGAAAGAAAATCCCCAAAAAGAAAATACTTTCATCAACATTCAACACTTTCACCACACTCGTACATAATCACTGTCTTTGCAGAGGCGCTCAGATACGACAGCTGAGAATAGTCCCTCCCAGCTGTCACTATCCCAGACCCGTCCTTTAAAGTGCAGGCATTGTACTTCCAATTTCCAGGACTCAAGTCCAACTAAATCAATTAACTGGTTTCCCTGAAGCCTCTCGCCCACAAACCCTCCTTTACCCCCTCCCTCCAACTTTTTCTAGGACGACCCCTACCCCGCCTTCCTTCCCCTACAGATTTATACGCTCTTCAAGTCATTCTACTTTGATCCATTCTCTCTAAATGACCAAACCACCTCAACAACCCCTCTTCAGCCCTCTGACAAATACATTCCGAATTTTCTGCATAATATTTACACCACACATTGCCCTTAGACAAGACATCTCCACTGCCTCCAGCCTCCTCCTCGCTGCAGCATTTGCAACCCATGCTTCACACCCATATAAGAGTGTTGGTACCACTATACAGTGGACCCCTGAGTTTCGTAAAAACTTCACTCCTGAAGTCTGCTCAAGCGCCATTACCGAACGAATTTACTCCCTTAAGGAAAAATGTCACATAGGTTAGTCTATTTCAGACCCCAAAAAATACACTTCCACAAGCACTGACAATATTATACTTACATAATTGTACGATTTCCGGGGTTTACGAAACTCGGGGGTCCACTGTACTTTCGTACATTCCTTTCTTTGCCTCCATGGATAACGTTTTTTGTCTCCACAGATACCTCAACGCACCACTCACCTTTTTTCCTTCATCAATTCTATGGTTAACCTCATCCTTCATAAACCCATCCGCTGACACGTCAACTCCCAAATATCTGAAAACATTTACTTCTTCCATAATCCCTCTCTCCAATGTGATATCCAATTTTTCTTTATTTAAATCGTTTGATACCCTCATCACCTTACTCTTATCTATGTTCACTTTCAACTTTCTACCTTTACACACCCTCCCAAACTCGTCCACTAACCTTTCCAACTTTTTTTTTAGAATCTCCCATAAGCACAGTATCATCAGCAAAAAGTAAGTGTGTCAACTCCCATTTTGCATTTAATACCCCATAATTTAATCCCACCCTTCTCCCCAACACCCTAGCATTTACTTTAACAACTCCATCTATAAATATATTAAATAACCATGGTGACATTACACATCCCTGTGTAAGACCTAATTTTACCGGGAAGTATTCACCCTCTCTCCTACACACCCTAACCTGAGCCTCAGTATCCTCATAAAAACTCTTTACAGCCTTCAGTAACTTACTACCTATTCCATACACTTGCAACATTTACCACATTGCTCCCCTATCCACTCTATCATATGCCTTTTCTAAATCCATAAATGCAATGAAAACTTCTCTACCTTTATCTAAATACTGTTCACATATATGCTTCACTGTAAACGCTTGATCTACACATCCCCTACCCACTCTAAAGCCTCCTTTCTCATCTGCAACCCTACTCTGTCTTACCTTTAATTCTTTCAATAATAACCCTGCCATACACTTTACCTGGTATACTTAGTAAACTTCTTCCCTATAATTCTTACACTCTCTTTTATCCCCCTTTCCTTTATACAAAGGAACTATACATGCTCTCTGCCAATCCCTAGGTACCCTCCCCTCTTTCATACATTTATTAAACAAAAATACCAACCACTCCAACACTATATCCCCCATGCTTTTAACATTTCTGTCATGATCCCATCAGTTCCAGCTGCTTTACCCCCTTTCATTCTACGTAATGCCTCACGCACCTCCCCCACACTCACATCCTGCTCTTCTTCACTCCTAAACGATGTTGTACCTCCCTGGCCATTGCATGAAATTACCACCTCCCTTTTTTCATCGACATTTAAAAGTTCCTCAAAATATTCCCGCCATCTACCCAATATCTCCAGCTCCCCATCTACTAACTCCCCTACTCTGTTTTTAACTGACAAATCCATTTGTTCCCTAGGCTTTCTTACCTTGTTTATCTCACTCCAAAATTTTTTCTTGTTTTCAGCAAAATTTCTTGACAGACCCTCTCCCATTCTTTCATCTGGTCTTCTTTTACACACTCTCACCACTCTCTTCACCTTTCTTTTACTCTCCATATACTCTGCTCTTCTATTAACACTTCTGTTTTGTAAAAACCTCTCATAAGCTACCTTTTTCTTTTATCACACCCTTTACTTCTTCATTCCACCACTCACTCCTCTTTCCTCCTGCACCCACCCTCCTATAGCCACAAACTTCGGCCCCACACTCTAATACTGCATTTTTCAAACTATCCCAACTCTCTTCAACCCTCCCACTACTCATAATTGCACTAGCCCACCTTTCTGCCAATAGTTGCTTATATCTCACCCTAACTTCCTCCTCCCTTAGTTTATACACTTTTACCTCTCTCTTACTTGCTGTTGCCATTTTCTTTTTGTCCCATCTACCTTTTACTCTAACTGTAGCTACAACTAAATAATGATCCGATATATCCATTGCCCCTCTATAAACATGTACATCCTGAAGCCTACCCATCAACCTTTTATCCACCAATACATAATCTAACAAACTACTTTCCTTATGTGCTATATACAGTGGACCCCCGAGTTTCGTAAACCCCGGAAATCGTGCAATTATGTAAGTATAATATTGTAAGTGCTTTTGTAAGTGTATTTTTGGGGGTCTGAAATAGACTAACCTACGTGACATTATATCTTAAGGACGTAAATTCGTTCGGTAATGGCACTTGAGCAGGCTTCTGGAATGAAGTTTTTACGAAACTCGGGGGTCCGCTGTAATACCTTGTATATTTATTTATCCTCTTTTTCATAAAATATGTATTACTTATTACCAAACCTCTTTCTACACATAACTCAATTAATGGTTCCCCATTTACATTTACCCCTGGCACCCCAAATTTACCTACTACTCCCTCCACAACATTTTTACCCACTTTAGCATTAAGATCCCCAACCACAATTACTCTCTCACTTGGTACAATTATGTAAGTATAATATTGTAAGTGCTTGTGGAAGTATATTTTTGGGGTCTAAAATAGACTAACCTACGTGACATTATTTCTTAAGGAAGTAAATTTGTTCTGTAATGGCACTTGAGCAGGCTTCTGGAATGAATTTTGCTCGTTAGGCAGGGGTCCACTGTAAAGGAAAGGGGGAAAAAAAGAGACTGTAAAAATTATAGGGGAATAAGTTTACTGAGTATACTGGGTAAAGTGTATATTCTTCAATGTGAACACCTGATCTACACATCCCCAACCCATTCTATAGCAGGATTGCAGATGAGTAAGGAGGCTTTAGAATGGGTAGGGGATGTGTAGATCAGATCAGGTGTTCACATTGAAGCATATACGTATGTGAACAGTATTTAGGTAAAGGTAGGGAAGTTTTCATTGCATTTATGGATTTTGAAAAGGCATATGATAGTGGATAGGGGAGCAATGTGGCAGATGTTGAAAGTGTATGGAATAGGTAGCAAGTTACTAAATGCTGTAAAGAGTTTTTATGAGGATAGTGAAGCTCAGGTTAGGGTGTGTAGGAGAGAGGGAGATTACTTCCAAGTAAAAGTAGGTCTTAGGGATGTGTAATATCTATAGATGGGTTTTTGGGTTAAGGGGTGGGATTAAATTATGGGGAATCAAATACAAAATGGGAGTTGACAGTTACTTTTTGCTGAGGATACTATGCTTTTGGGGGATTCTAAAGAAAAGTTGCAAAGGTTAGTGGACGAGTTTGGGAGGGTGTGTAAAGGTAGAAAGTTGGAAGTGAACATAGATAAGAGTAAGGTGATGAGGGTATCAAACAATTTAGATAAAGATAAATTTGATATCACATTGGAGGGAGGGAGTATGGAAGAAGTTAATGTTTTCAGATATTTGGGAGTTGACTTGTCAGCAGAGGGGTTTATGAAGGATGAAGTTAACCATAGAATTGATGAAGGAAAAAAGGAGAGTTGTGCGTTGAGGTATCTGTGGAGGCAAAGAACGTTATCCATGGAGGCAAAGAAGGGAATGTACGAGAGTATAGTGGTACCAACACACTTATATGGGTGTGAAGCTTGGGTTGTAAATGCTGCAGCGAGGAGGAGGCTGGAGGCAGTGGAGATGTCGTATCTAAGGGCATTATGTGGTGTAAATATTATGCAGAGAATTCATAGTGTGGAAATTAGGAGGTGGTGTTACTAAAAGTATTAGTCAAAGGGCTGTTGAGGTGGTTTTTTCATTTAGAGAGAATAGAACAAAGTAGAATGACTTGGAGAACATATAAATCTGTAGGGAAGGAAGGCGGGATAGGGGTCGTCCCTGAAAATGTTGGAGGGAGGGGGTAAAGGAGGTTTTGTGGGCGAGGGACTTGGACTTCTAGCAAGCGTGCGTGAGCGTGATAGATAGGAGTGAATGGAGACAAGTGGTTTTTGGGACCTGACGAGCTGTTGGAGTGTGAATAGGTTAATATTTTGTGAAGGGATTCAGGGAAACCAGTTAGCCGGACTCTAGTCCTGGAAATGGGAAGTACAATGCCTGCACTTTAACCCTTTGACTGTCGCAACCCCTAATCCTGAGTGCTCTCCTGTTGTCGCAAAATTTAAAAAAATATAATATTTTTTTCTTATGAAATGATAGAGAATCTTTTCCCGATTGTAATAACACCAAAAGTATGAAATTTGATTGAAAACTTACGGAGTTATGCTCTTGCGAAGTTAGTGATCTCGGCAATATATATGCATCGGCAATTTCGCCGACTTTGAGCCCTATTTTCAGCCAATCCATTGTTCCACTCGACCAAACTCGTAGCTATTTCTTTAGAACTCCATTTGTTCTATCGATTGAGTACAAGAAACCACCAATTTACCGATTTCAACTACCCAATAAAGTGGTCAGAAATTGGCAATTTGGCCAATTTCATTCAAAATAAAAAAATTTGTCAATTTCAAAATAGTGTCCAGAATAAACAATGCAGACATTTCTGGCACTAAAATAAGATGTTATCTGTTCATTAGTCACGTCTTTAGGCCCCTCTTATATTACTCTTGCTTTCTATTTTGATTTTTTATTCACACAAAAAATAGAAGATTTACTGTTATGCAGACTATTGCATTATTGTAATATCAGTGCACTTGTGAAAGAATATTAGACTCGCCAATTGATGTGTATTGGACGCGTGGCGTGATTTGTTTACTCTTGAACATTGAACATTTGCAAAAATCGATCATTTCCCCTACTTTGAGCTCAATTTCAAGGTCGTTTTCATCATGAAACTAATCAAAATCGTCTATATTTCTGTAATATGTTTTCCATTCTATCAAATGAGATCATAAAAGAGAATACAACCATAAATACTATACGAAAATACACCTCAAAGACGGCGTTTTAATCCAAAAAAAGGGTCGGAGTTTTTTTTCTCTCATTATGCACTGCATGCTGCAGACCCATTCTCTCATATGTGGGCCTACCAGCTTTCTCCCACTTGATTTGAAGCCGCTAGAATTTGTGAGTATACGTATATACGTCCGAAACAGTGGCTCGTAAGACGTATATATTACGACCGAAACAGTTAAAGGGTTAAAGGAGGGTTTGGGATATTGGCAGTTTCGAGGGACATCTGAACTGTTGTATCTGAGCGCCTCTGCAAAGACAGTGATTATGTATGAGTGATGGTGAAAATGTTGAATGATCATGAAAGTTTTTTCTTTCTTTTTGGGTCACCTTGCCTCAGTGGGAAACGGCTGATGTGTTAAAAAAAAAATCCGTCTACTTTTTTGAAAAAAGGAATAATGAGGAAAAGATCTTCACCCTCATACTTTCTTCTCTTTGTCATACACTGGCTTTTCACCTTTGACTTGACACATTAGGTGTTACGTTGTTTACCATTTTTACTTCAATGGTATGGTTCTCACTACATGTTCTAGTGTGGGGGTAGCATAAATAAGGCCTTATAAAGTCTAGGGTAATACTTGTACTCATGATTGGTCATCCTCTGTCTCTGAAATCTTTTCACCAACCCTCTCAACAGGTTATTTAAACTACTATTACAAAAATAGGTATATGTTCTAGACAGGTCTTAGTCTTCTTTCAACACGTCGGCCGTTTCCCACCGAGGCATTGTGTCGAAAAGGAAAAATGAAAGTTCTAGACAGGTATTTACAGAATACATGTATACAAGTTAAGCATTTTTCTATTCATATAAAAGATACACACCCTTAGCTACTCTGCCAGTAGTCACTTGGTCCATCTGACACAATTAGTACTCCTTTCCTCTTGATGACCTTAACCCAGTGTTTTGGCACATTGTAGTCACCCTGGGTATAATGGTTACATATTCAAGTACAAATCTTACCTCTGGGGCACTCGCATCTTGCCCAGAAGCAAGAAGGAGATCCTACCAGGTTGGTGCCACAACAAGAAGAGAGAGAGGGAGCCAGCTAGCCTCCTCCCATCTATCCAACAATAAGAAAGAAAAGACTGTCGACATGCCTGATTCTTCAGCTGCTACACTATTTTGTTTTTCCATTACTACACCTTATTTTACTTTTAAAAAGAAATACAAAATTATAAACTACTAATTTTAATTGTGTGTTTATAGTACAACCTATTAAAAAAAAACAGGGTTGCCTCAGCTGGACTTTTTCCCCATAAGAGTGATCTGCCCTTATGATAGAATTAATGCAGTTGTGTCCCCCAGCAGTTCAATATAATTAGGTATTACAAAGTGAGTAACTGCTACTTAGATACATAAATACATGTTTGGGATATTGGCAGTTTGGAGGGACGTCTAAGCTGTCATATCTGAGCACCTCTGCAAAGACTGATTATGTATGAGTGGTGGTGAAAATGTTGAATGATGATGAAAGTTTTTTCTTTTTGGGTCACCCTGCCTTGGTGGGAAATGGCCGATGTGTTAAAAAAGGTGATTGGCTTTGTCACCTTTGACTTGGCATGTTAGGTCACCTTATACTTGTTGAAAATTTAAATGTTATTTTTTTTAAAGAAAATAAAATTTTTGGAGGTACAGTGGTACCTCGAGTTACGATGGTCCCCAAAATCGCCCTTTTATGTAAGTTTATTTTTTTAAATGCTTTTGTAAGTATATTTTTGGGGGTGTAAAAGGACTAGTCTATTTTACATTATTTCTTATGGGGATAAATTCGTTTGGTAATGGCACTTGAACAGCATTCTCGAACGAAAAAATATCGTAACTCGAGGTACCACTGTAGTTTTAAATTTTAAATTATCAGTTTTATAGTGTTTTCAAAAGAGGTAGCAATTACAGGACATACTTCCCTATTTTTTTATAGAAATGCATGTATTGTGTAGCATCTATAAAAACTTGTAATTTTGTTCTGCAGATTTACGTAAATATCAAGCAAAGGTATCTTTCAAGCGTATACAAGGAAAACCTTGTAACACTGTGCAGGTTAGACCACATCTTCAGCATTCACAGACAGTGGTTGAAGAACCAGAAGTGGCATCAGAAGCCTTGCCGGATTGTCTGAGGAGGAGCCAGAGTGTTTTGCCAGTGGTATGTTTTCCTTATTTTATTTAGTCCAAATAATTCTATCTCCAGTTCTGTCTAAGAAGGCAATAATCATGTTTGTCAGCATCTTGCATCATTTGTTCAATATGGTTAAAATGTCATATTGCATCATTTGTTCAATATGGTTAAAATGTTATCTTGCATCATTTGTTCAATATGGTTAAAATGTCATCTTGCATCATTTGTTCAGTATGGTTAAAATGTATCAAATCTGAGCCTTGTGTATGGTGTTACGAAGGGAATTTTTGCAATTGTGTTTTGATTGGTGTCCCCTCTCCTAATGTTCATGTTTTGATGACAGCAACATACAGTGGACCCCCAGATTATGTCATTATTTCGTTCCAGAATGCTGTTCAAGTGCCGTTACCGAACGAATTTGTTCCCATAAGGAATAATGTAAATTAGATTAGTCCTTTTAGACCCCCAAAAATACACTTACAAAAGCACTTACAAAAATACACTTACATAATTGTTCGAGTTTGGAGCAGTACGTAATCCAGGGGTCCACTGTAATAATAAATAATATCTTTATCTTTATTTACTACAAGTACATGTACATGGTATACAGGCCTAGCTGACATCAATGACATTCTACTACGTATATAGAAAGCCCCTTGTTATGCTGAGCATTTCGGGCAAATTAGGTCAGTGTCCCAGGATGCGACCCACACCAGCCGACTAACACCCAGGTACCCATTTACTGATGGGTGAACATAGACAACAGGTGTAAAGAAACATGCCCAAGGTTTCTACCCTGGCTGGGAATCGAACCCAGACCCTTGCCGTGTGAAGCGAGAGCTTTAGCCACCAAACCACCAGGCAACATTGTTCTACAAATGCTTGTATGCTTGCTTGGCTGTTTCAAGATGAAGAACTTTCTTCATATTTGCAAAAGTAACTATGAATTGTTGGTAGATAAGATGAAATATTCTTCAATAGTAATAATATGAAGGTAAAATACCAGATATTTCTTGTCGCTGGAAAAATTGGTTTGTGTAGACGAAAAATAGCTATTAAGTTTGATCCATTGATTCCAGCAGTGCTATGTGGAAACCTGGTCTTAAAATATGAAGAAAATATGAGGGAATATGGCCAGAATAAGAAAATTTTATATATCTCGGCCAGTTTCAGGAAGTAAGGAATTTTAACTTTAATTATTTTAATTAGAATTAACAGTTAAATTGCAATTTTAAAGTACAGTCGACCCCCGAGTAATGAGCATAATTCATTCCAGAAGCCTGCTCAAGTGCCATTACTGAACGAATTTTCTCCCTTAAGGAATAATGGCAAGTAGGTTAGTCCATTTCAGACCCCCAAAAATACACTTACAAATATACACTTACATAATTGTACGATTTCCGAGGTGCTCTTAACTCGAGGGACCACTGTATAAAGTCTTTTTTTTTTTACATTTTGTTACAGTTCAAATTTGTCATAAAAATATAAGCTAAACAATTAACAAACTGGATATTTGTAACCTCATCCTTTGTCAGGTTTCCCTTGCGATTGGTAGCTGGTACCTAGGAGGTCACTGGTGACCAGCAGTTGGTACAGTGGACCCCCGCCTAACAAACAAAATTCATTCCAGAAGCCTGCTCAAGTGCCATTACCGAACGAATTTACTTCCTTAAGAAATAATGTCACGTAGGTTAGTCTATTTCAGACCCCCAAAAATACACTTCCACAAGCACTTACAATATTATACTTGCATAATTGTACAATTTCCGGGGTGTTCGTTAGGCGGTGGTCCACTGTACATGTGAACTCACTGGTGACTGGCAATCAATACATTTATACTCATTGGTGACTGTCATTTGGTACATGTGAGCTGACTAATGACTGGGCAATCATCATTTGTGAACTTGCTTGTGACTAGACAATCTGTACATGTAAACTTGCTGATGACTGGACAGTTATGTGTGAGCTTGTTAGTGACTGGACAACCAGTATTTGTGAACTTGCTTGTGATTGGGCAATCAGTACATGTAAAACTTCACACATATTAATACAGTGGACCCCCGGTTTTCGTACTGCTCCAAACTCGAACAATTATGTAAGTGTATTTTTGTAAGTGCTTTTGTAAGTGTATTTTTGGGGGTCTAAACGGACTAATCTAATTTACATTATTCCTTATGGGAACAAATTCCTTTGGTAACAGCACTTGAACAGCCTTCTGGAACGAATTAATTATGAAAACCGGGGGTCCACTGTATATACATGTGATGTACAGAACACTACGTATTAATAATTTTTATCCTATCATAGTCAATGTCAGTTGAGATAGAAAATTCTGTAACCCATGTGATTTATGAATGTCCACTGTATTTTGTATGTAAAATGGTATACAGTGGACCCCCGAGTTTCGTAAAAACTTCACTCCTGAAGTCTGCTCAAGTGCCATTACCGAACGATTACTCCTTAAGGAAAAATTTCACGTAGGTTAGTCTATTTCAGACCCCAAAAATACACTTCCACAAGAACTTACAAAATTATACTTACATAATTGCACAATTTCCGGGGTATTCGTTAACCGAGGGTCCACTGTAATGTAGAAATTTTTATTGCTTTAATGATTTCTTTTGTGGGCACTGTACAGATTTAGAATTTGCTATCTTTTCATTTAATTTTCTCTGACATCAATATGTCAGAGGTGGGCGAGTGCCAGGGTACAGCTTTTTTGTGACAGTTTGTACAGTTACAGTACTTCAATTTTATGATGATCTTGAATGAGGAATTTTTGCTTGATGTACAGTGGACCCCCGAGTTTCGTAAAAACTTCACTCCTGAAGTCTGCTCAAGTGCCATTACCGAATGAATTTACTCCCTTAAGGAAAAATTTCACGTAGGTTAGTCTATTTCAGACCCCCAAAAATACACTTCCACAAGAACTTACAAAATTATACTTACATAATTGCACGATTTCCGGGGTATTCGTTAACCGAGGGTCCACTGTACATATTTTTGAAAAAAATCTACCCTGAGTATTAAACATAACTCTACATTTCATGAAACCTGCAGAAAATCGTTTCATTTATAAACATTATCCAAGATATTTCATTAATATTTTAGCTGAGGTCAGGATTGCATTTCTTTAGTAGACTTTGTTTTCAATGTTTCTTTATAAGTGTATTTAAGCTATTTAAGATAGATGAAACCTCAGTGCTTACCACTGGTCCAGCGAAAGTTCCAACTTGTATATTTTTAATGAAAATGCTTATTAAAATAAGGACATTTCTAAAAAAAAAATTTAACGGCTTTCAGTTGAAATAGTAGCCAGCTTTCACTACCTCATTAATTCTAAGATTTGTTGATATAATAAACTAAACAGTTTATTAATTTCATATTGGAATGATCTTTGTAAATTTAACATGATTTACTGATTTGCCTACTTGAGGCTAGTCAGGTTTTTGAGAGTATTTTCTGCTTCAATGATTATATGGAAGCTGTGCATTGAATCTTTTATATGGCTTTAAAATGCATAAATGTTTGTACAGTACACACATTTTAAAAATTATACAGTGGTACCTCGAGTTACGATGGTCCCCAAAATCGCCCTTTTATGTAAGTTTATTTTTTTAAATGCTTTTGTAAGTATATTTTTGGGGGTGTAAAAGGACTAGTCTATTTTACATTATTCCTTATGGGGATAAATTCGTTTGGTAATGGCACTTGAACAGCATTCTCGAACGAAAAAATATCGTAACTCGAGGTACCACTGTACAGTGGTACCTCGACTTACGATGGTCCCCAAACTCACCCTTTTATGTAAGTTTATTTTTTTAAATGCTTTTGTAAGTGTAATTTTGGGGGTCTAAAAGGACTAGTCTATTTTACATCATTTCTTATGGGGATAAATTCGTTTGGTAATGGCACTTGAACAGCATTCTGGAATGAAAAAATATCGTAAGTCGAGGTACCACTGTATTTAGTTTATTTAATCAAGATTTATTAATACCATTGATCATATTTTTACCACATTCGCTGTCTCCCACCAAGACAGAGGGTGATCCAAAGGAGGGAAAACATTCACCATCATTCATTTTAGTTAACAATATACTACATTCATTCCACTTCATTTACATATTTTATATTCCTTGCACTTTGTGTTCTCCCATCTCTCTACCTTCTGCTATGGTATTATCAGTAAGGAATACCTAGTTTATAATGTTCTTATATTTTTATTAGACAACAGTTTTGTCTATGACTGATTATAATTCTCTCCCATGAATCATTTCAAACATATAATGCCACTAAAACATAAAAGACTTGAGCCATAGCTCGAACACAGTCTGCTGTATCTAATATTATATATTAAAGCATGATACATGCTAGTTCTAACTTAAAATATTCAGCCAACAAAAGCCTGATTTGTATCTGTGTTTTTTTCTGTACTTTTAGGTTTTACTCTCTGAGCTGACAGTCATGGTCCCTGCATTCTGTACCCCTTAATTCATTCACTACTGCCTCCTGATCCATGTGCTACATCTCCACCATTTTAATTATTAATTTACAGTTTTTTTTAACACATCGGCCATTTCCCACTGAGGCAGGGTGACCCAAAAAGAAAGAAAAAAATACTTTCATCATCATTCAACACTTTCACCATCACTCATACATAATCACTGTCTTTGTAGAGGCACTCAGATATGACAGTTTAGAAGTCCCTCCAAACTGCCAATATCCCAAACCCCTCCTTTAAAGTGCAGTACAGTGTTGTGTCTGTTAAATACAGTGGTACCTCGAGTTACGATGGTCCCCAAAATCGCCCTTTTATGTAAGTTTATTTTTTTAAATGCTTTTGTAGGTATATTTTTGGGGGTGTAAAAGGACTAGTCTATTTTACATTATTCCTTATGGGGATAAATTCGTTTGGTAATGGCACTTGAACAGCATTCTCGAACGAAAAAATATCGTAACTCGAGGTACCACTGTAGGACTGTTTACTATCAATAGGATTTCTTTATGTTTATATTAACTAAGATTTGTAATTGTATTTGCAGCATAAAAAAATACCCTGATTTAAGTTGAAAGTGCTTTAATTAGTACTTTCATAGCTGGTAATTTTTGTCTGGGTGCAGGTGAGAACATAGCAATGTAATTATTTATTGCATGCATTTCAAGGGCTTTAGCATTCTCATTTGCCGTATTACACAGAATGTACCTGTTGTAATTACATATCTTTTACAGGCATTTGAGTGTTTCAGTTTTTTATTTTCTTACAGAGAGAACAAGACAGCAGTGCATCCTTTGACCTGAGTCCATCACTTACTAAAGTGGAATATGAAGTAACACAATCTTATGTGGTAGAAGATTTTGGACAAGAAATACAACACACTGAACTAAATAATCAAAGCAAGTGTTGCACAAGAGAAAATAATAGAGAAAAGGATAATAGAAGATTAAGCGAATCAAGGAGTGCCTTTTT
Source organism: Cherax destructor (assembly GCA_009830355.1). Taxonomy (NCBI): domain Eukaryota; kingdom Metazoa; phylum Arthropoda; class Malacostraca; order Decapoda; family Parastacidae; genus Cherax; species Cherax destructor. Next base: position 53,288 of record WNWK01009567.1, read on the forward strand.
ATCACCAGATTTTAATGAGCCTGTGCCGGATGACTGGGAGACTATTGAAGGTAAAAGTCCCAGCATATAATGTGCATTGTCCTTCCTCATGAACTGTTGTACAATATTATAATAGATACATATTGTAATAAATACATATTATAATAGATGCATAGAGTAATAATAGATGCATAGAGTAAGAGGTAGATGGGACAAAAGGAAAATGGCAACAGCAAGTAAGAGAGAGGTGAAAGTGTATAAACTAAGGGAGGAGGAAGTTAGGGTGAGATATAAGCAACTATTGGCAGAAAGGTGGGCTAGTGCAAGTATGAGTAGTGGGGGTTGAAGAGGGTTGGGATAGTTTTAAAAATGCAGTATTAGAATGTGGGACAGAAGTTTGTGGCTATAGGAGGGTGGGTGCAGGAGGAAAGAGGAATGATTGGTGGAATGATGAAGTAAAGAGTGTGATAAATGAGAAAAAGGTAGCTTATGAGAAGTTTTTACAAAGCAGAAGTGTTATAAGAAGAGCAGAGTATATGGAGAGTAAAAAAAAGGTGAAGAGTGGTGAGGGAGTGCAAAAGGAGAGCAGATGATAGAGTGGGAGAGGCACTGTCAAGAAATTTTGCTGAAAATAAGAAAAAGTTTTGGAGTGAGATTAACACGTTAAGAAAGCCTAGGGAACGAATGGATTTGTCAGTTAAAAACAGAGTAGGGGAGTTAGTAAATGGGGAGCTGGAGGTATTGGGTAGATGGCAGGAATATTTTGAGGAGCTTTTAAATGTCGAAGAAAGGGGGGCGGTAATTTCATGCACTGGCTAGGGAGGTATAACATCTTTTAGGAGTGAAGAAGAGCAGGATGTGAGTGTTGGGGAGGTGCGTGAGGCATTACGTAGAATGAAAGGGGGTAAGGCAGCTGGAACTGATGGGATCATGACAGAAATGTTAAAAGCAGGGGGATATATAGTGGTGGAGTGGTTGATATTTTTGTTTAATAAATGTATGAAAGAGGGGGAAGGTACCTAGGGATTGGCAGAGAGCATGTATAATTCCTTTATATAAAGGGAAGGGGGATAAAAGAGATTGTAAGAATTATAGGGGAATAAGTTTACTGAGTATACCAGGTAAAGAGTACGGTAGGGTTATTACTGAAAGAATTAGAGGTAAGACAGAGAGGAGGATTGCAGATGAGCAAGGAGGCTTTAGAGTGGGTAGGGGATGTGTAGATCAAGTGTTTACATTGAAGCATATATGTGAACAGGATTTAGATAAAGGTAGGTAGGGAAGTTTTCATTGCATTTATGGATTTAGAAAAGGCATATGATACAGTGGATAGGGGAGCAATGTGGCAAATGTTGCAAGTGTATGGAATAGGTAGTAAGTTACTGAATGCTGTAAAGAGTTTTTATGAGGATAGTGAGGCTCAGGTTAGGGTGTGTAGGAGAGAGGGAGATTACTTCCCGGTAAAAGTAGGTCTTAGACAGGGATGTGTAATGTCACCATAGTTATTTTTTTTTTTTTTTTTTATTGACACATCGGCCGATTCCCACCAAGGCAGGGTGGTCCGAAAAAGAAAAACTTTCATCATCATTCACTCCATCACTGTCTTGCCAGAGGGGTGCTTTACACTGCAGTTATAAAACTGCAACATTAACACCCCTCCTTCAGAGTGCAGACACTGTACTTCCCATCTCCAGGACTCAAGTCCGGCCTGCCGGTTTCCCTGAATCCCTTCATAAATGTTACTTTGCTCACACTCCAACAGCACGTCAAGTATTAAAAACTATTTGTCTCCATTCACTCCTATCAAATACGCTCACACATGCTTGCTGGAAGTCCAAGCCCCTCGCACACAAAACCTCCTTTACCCCCTCCCTCCAACCTTTCCTAGGCTGACCCCTACCTCGCCTTCCCTCCACTACAGATTTATACACTCTCGAAGTCATTCTGTCTCGTTCCATTCTCTCTACATGTCCGAACCACATCAACAACCCCTATTCAGCTCTCTGGATAATAGTTTTGGTAATCCCGCACCTCCTCCTAATTTCCAAACTCCGAATTCTCTGCATTATATTCACACCACACATTGACCTCAGACATGACATCTCCACTGCCTCCAGCCTTCTCCTCGTTGCAACATTCATCACCCATGCTTCACTCCCATATAAGAGTGTTGGTATAACTATACTCTCATACATTCCCCTCTTTACTTCCATGGACAAAGTTCTTTGTCTCCACAGACTCCAAAGTGCTCCACTCACCCTTTTCCCCTTATCAATTCTATGATTCACCTTATCCTTCATAGACCCATCTGCTGACATGTCCACTCCCAAATATCTGAATACATTCACCTCCTCCATACTCTCTCCCTCCAATCTGATATCCAATTTTTCGTCACCTAATCTTTTTGTTATTCTCATCACCTTACTCTTTCCTATATTCACTTTCAATTTTCTTCTTTTACACACCCTACCAAATTCATCCACCAACCTCTGCAACTTCTCTTCAGAATCTCCCAAAAGCACAGTGTCATTAGCAAAAAGCAACTGTGACAACTCCCACTTTGTATTTGATTCTTTATCTTTAACCCCACACCTCTTGCCAAGACCCTCGCATTCACTTCTCTTACAACCCCATCTATAAATATTTTGAACAACCACGGTGACATCACACATCCTTGTCTAAAGCCCACTTTTACTGGGAAATAGTCCCCCTCCCTCCTACACACACTAACCTGAGCCTCACTATCCTCATAAAAACTCTTCACTGCTTTCAGTAACCTACCTCCTATTCCATACACCTGCAACATCTGCCACATTGCTTCCCTATCCACCCTATCATACGCCTTTTCCAAATCCATAAATGCCACAAAAACCTCTTTACCCTTATCCAAATACTGTTCACCTATATGTTTCACTGTAAACACTTGGTCTACACACCCCCTACCTTTCCTAAAGCCCCCTTGTTCATCTGCTAACCTGCTTTCTGTCTTACTCTTAATTCTTTCAATAATAACTCTACCATACACTTTACCAGGTACACTCAACAGACTTCTTTTCTTTCAACACGTCGGCCGTTTCCCACCGAAGCAGGGTGGCCCACAAGAAAAAACAAAAGTTTCTCCTCTTACATTTAGTAATATATACAGGAGAAGGGGTTACTAGCCCCTTGCACCCGGCATTTTAGTCGCCTCTTACGACACGCATGGCTTACTGAGGAAGAATTCTGTTCCACTTCCCCATGGAGATAAGAGGAAATAAGAACAAGAACTAGTAAGAAAATAGAAGAAAACCCAGAGGGTTGTGTGTATATACATATGCTTGTACATGAATGTGTAGTGTGACCTAAGTGTAAGTAGAAGTAACAAGACATACCTGAAATCTTGCATGTTTATGAGACAGAAAAAAGACACCAGCAATCCTACCATCATGTAAAACAAAAACAGGCTTTCGTTTTACACTCTCTTGGCCGGACGGTAGTACCTCCCTGGGCGGTTGCTGTCTACCAACCTACTACCTAGAACTCAACAGACTTCTTTCTTTCAACAAATCAGCCGCTTCCCACCAAGGCGGGGTGGCCCAAAGAGAAAAACAAAAGTTTCTCTTTTTAACTTTAGTAATGTATACAGTGGACCCCCGGTGTTCGTCCTGCTCAAAACACGCCCTTTTATGTAAGTGTATTTTTTTAAATGCTTTTATAAGTGTAGTTTTGGGGGTCTAAAAGGACTAGTCTACTTTACATTATTTCTATAGGGAATAAATTCGGTTGGTAATGGCACTTAGAACAGCATTCTGTTACGAAAAATGGACGAACACCGGGGGTCCACTGTACAGGAGAAGGGGTTACTAGCCCCTTGCTCCCGGCATTTTAGTCGACTCTTACGACACGCATGGCTTACGGAGGAAGAATTCTGTTCCATTTCCCCATGGAGATAAGAGGAAATAAGAACAAGAACTAGTAAGAAAATAGAAGAAAACCCAGAGGGGTGTGTATATATATGCTTGTACATGAATGTGTAATGTGACCTAAGTGTAAGTAGAAGTAACAAGACATGCCTGAAATCTTGCATGTTTATGAGACAGAAAAAAGACACCAGAAATCCTACCATCATGTAAAACAAATACAGGCTTTCGTTTTACACTCACTTGGCCGGATGGTAGTACCTCCCTGGGTGGTTGCTGTCTACCAACCTACTACCTAGAACTCAACAGACTTATTCCCCTATAATTTTTGCACTCTCACCATAGTTGTTTAATATATTTATAGATGGGGTTGTAAAAGAAGTAAATGCTAGGGTGTTGGGGAGAGGAGTGGGATTAAATTATGGGGAATTAAATGCAAAATGGGAGTTGACACAGTTACTTTTTGCTGATGATACTGTGCTTATGGGAGATTCTAAAGAAAAGTTGCAAAGGTTAGTGGACGAGTTTGGGAGGGTGTGTAAAGGTAGAAAGTTGAAGGTGAACATAGATAAGAGCAAGGTGATGAGGGTATCAAACGATTTAAATAAAGAAAAATTGGATATCACATCGGAGAGAGGGATTATGGAAGAAGTGAATGTTTTCAGATATTTGGGAGTTGACTTGTCAGCGGATGGGTTTATGAAGGATGAGGTTAACCATAGAATTGATGAAGGAAAAAAGGTGAGTGGTGCGTTGAGGTATCTGTGGAGACAAAAAACGTTATCCAGGGAAACAAAGAAAGGAATGTATGAAAGTATAGTGGTACCAACACACTTATATGGGTGTGAAGCATGGATTGCAAATGCTGCAGCGAGGAGGAGGCTGGAGGCAGTGGAGATGTCTTGTCTAAGGGCAATGTGTGGTGTAAATATTATGCAGAAAATTCGGAGTGTGGAGTTACTAAAAGTATTTGTCAGAGGGCTGAAGAGGGGTTGTTGAGGTGGTTTGGTCATTTAGAGAGAATGGATCAGAGTAGAATGACTTGGAGAGCGTATAAATCTGTAGGGGAAGGAAGGCGGGGTAGGGGTCGTCCTCGAAAAGGTTGGAGGGAGTGGGTAAAGGAGGTTTTGTGGGTGAGGGGCTTGGACTTCCAGCAAGCATGTGTGAGCATGTTAGATAGGAGTGAATGGAGAAGAATGGTTTTTGGGACCTGACGAGCTGTTGGAGTGTGAGCATGGTAACATTTTGTGAAGGGATTCAGGGAAATCAGTTAATGAGTCCTGGAAATGGGAAGTACAATGCCTGCACTTTAAAGGAGGGGTCTGGGATAGTGACAGCTGGGAGGGACTTATTCTTAGCTGTCATAACTGAGTGCCTCTGCAAAGGCAGTGATTATGTATGAGTGAGGTGAAAGTGTTAAATGATGAATGTGTATTTTCTTTTTTGGGATTTTCTTTGTTTTTGGGTCACCCTGCCTCGGTGGGATATGGCTGGTTCATTGAAAAACAAAAAACAAATATATACATATACTCTGTGTTAATTGTGAATTGTGACAACTTTCCATGCAGAATGAAAGATATTCCAGTTACCTTCTTAAGTAAACCCTCCTATTTATAGCCATACACCTTATCTAAGCACTTCTTCGTTTTGGGATTATAGTATAAATTGATTGTTCCTATTGTGGTCTCCGTATATTTAAAGTAGATCATATGCGAGTGCAAGTTGCAAAGAGCAACACAGTTATAAGTGTAATATATGGTACTAAATGGTTCTTAATTATTCTAGATCACTGTACTCCCTACAAAGTAATAAAAAGCTTGCCTCTAATTATCAACACATTCAACTGAGCATTAAATAAAAAGACTGGTGATAGCCTGAGTACTGTACTTTATATGATCCTGCCAGCAAAAGAAGAAACAGTCATAAGTTATTATGTGGCTTGATGTGTCAGGCTAGTTCATGTCAGTCAAATTCACACTATCATTTTATGATTAATTTTATAGTAGTATGTACTAGCTTGTGTTAATAAAAAAAATAAAATAGCTTGACAAGGAGGAATATTATTGCTTACTTTTTAATTAATAATAAAAAATTATTTCCAGTTGAAGTGTCCACTAAGTGTGCAACATTATACTGTGATGTCACTGAAGAAGTCTTTTGAGGTCACACAAGATTTTGTATTGCAAATATGATGGATTAGATTTGTGGATATCCTTAAGTTATATTTCTTATCTCCTAATCTTCATTACAGATAACTTCATACTGGTTCATGCTGCTTATCATACCCATATTGCCAGTGATATTTTCATTGCTCCAGAAGCCACACCCAATGATGGATGTATGTGGATGATAATGATTAGAGGAAAAACTCCAAAAAGTACCGTTGCTAAGGTTAGTTCAGATTTTGAGGTAGCATAGGTGTATAGTTCTTACCATGGTCATTAAACTTCAAGCATATAACACATCTGTGCATTTTCGTAATTTTGTTTTTCCTTCGTTTGTGTACAGTAGTCCCCTGTATCCGCGGGTGATACTTTCCGAGACCTACTGCAGATGCCCGAAACCATGGATGGTGATGAACACTACAGTCATCCCTCGGTTTTTTATTTTAATCCGTTCCAGATGGATCGGTTAAAACCAAAATCGGCGAAAACCAAAACTATTTTCCCCATAAGAAATAATGGAAATTCAATTAATCCGTTCCAGAAGTTTGGAATTTTTTTTTTGGGGGGCCTTAAAGGTAGATTTACATGCACAAATGAATGAACTCTATGTGGCACTTACCTTTATTGAAGACTGATGTTGCTGGATGGAAGAGAGGGAGGAGGGGAGAGGGAAGAGACCCTATTTTTAGAAGGGGAATCCTTCCATAAGGAATTTAGGTACCAAGTCCTTATCCGGGGTCACTTCCTGCATGCCTGCAACTCCCTCCTGCCTCACACCCTCCCTGCCTGCTCACTCCCTCCTGCCTGCTACACTCCCTCCCTGCCTGCTACACCTCCCTGCCTGCCACCTCGCCTGCTACACTCCCTGCCCAACACTCCCTCCTGCTACACTCCCTCCCTGCTTGCTACACTCCCTCCCTGCCTGCTACACTCCCTCCCTGCCTGCTCACTCCTCCTGCCTGCACACTCCCTCCCTGCCTGCTACACTCCCTGCCTGCTACACTCCTGCCTGCTACACTCCCTCCCTGCCTGCTCACTCCCTCCCTGCCTGCTACACTCCCTCCTGCCTGCTACACTCCCTCCCTGCCTGCACACTCCCTCCCTGCCTGCTACACTCCCTGCATACCTGCTACACTCCCTGCATACCTGCTACACTCCCTGCATACCTGCTGCACTCCCTGTGTACCTGTTACACTCCCTGCATACCTGCTACACTCCCTGCATACATGCTACACTCCCTGCATACCTGTTACACTCCCTGCATACCTGTTACACTCCCTGCATACCTGTTACACTCCCTGCATACCTGTTACACTCCCTGCATACCTGTTACACTCCCTGCATACCTGTTACACTCCCTGCATACCTGCTACACTCCTTGCATACCTGCTACACTCCCTGCATTCATGCTACACTCCCTGCATACATGCTACACTCCCTACATACATGCTACACTCCCTGCATACATGCTACACTCCCTGCATACATGCTACACTCCCTGCATACATGCTACACTCCCTGCATACATGCTACACTCCCTGCATACCTGTTACACTCCCTGCATACATGCTACACTCCCTGCATACATGCTACACTCCCTGCATACATGCTACATTCCCTGCATACATGCTACACTCCCTGCATACATGCTACACTCCCTGCATACCTGCTACACTCCCTGCATGCCTGCTACACTCTTAAACTCCATCGTGTTTCTCACTTTCTTTACCAAAGGACTGGCACTAGGAGCTTTCTTTGGGCCCATGGTAGCTTATTTAATAGTCACACACAATAATCAAGGGCCAAAAACAATGAAATGTTAATAAATGTTTTGTATGAACTCCTGGGGTGATGTTCACTCAAGCATAAACAATGCTAGACTGCGTGACAATGTGCGTGGGAGGTGTGTGGGTGGCGGGCCTACGGCCTTTGTATGTGCGCGGCACTGGTGTACAGGTTCCGTACCATCGGCGAAAACTGAGACAATTTTTCCACGAAAAAAGTGATCGAAAACCAAAATTGGTGAAAACTGAGACAATTGAAAACCAAGGGATGACTGTATATATACGAGTCATTTTTTTCATTTACATACATACCTATTATAAAGTTTAATTGATTTATTATGGACAATAATACATTACCAAATGAATGAATGACCAACTTACCGAATGACTGACTGACTTTTAGAAGTGCCATTATTCCCGTTGCTGCCAAATCTAATTTTCAGTATATTTTATTCATTTGTTTATTGACTGATCTTAATGAAACTGTATGACCATGTTTTATGCACTCTTATTCAAACAGTAAAATAAAAAATGAATGAAATTAGACAATAAATAAAAAATGAAACCTCAAATTGCAACCTCTTTAATATTTTTGGGCATAGGTAAACAGTGGATAGCAGAAACCACAGAAACAGAATCCACAGATACGGGGGTTCTACTGTATGTACTGTTCTTTATCAGATGTGTACTTCCAAAACTGGATATGTACATTATTTTTTCCACTGCTTTCTTTCCAAGTGAAATTTTGAGAATGTCTTCATAATGACTTCCAAAATTTTCACATCTTGTGTGTTCTAAAAAAAAAAAAGAAAGAAAGTTCATATAGTTATTTTATAATTAAGTAGCATGGCTCTGTTGAGGAATTTTAGGAATCAATGAGTCCTGGAGGTGGGAAGTATAATGCCTGCACTTTAACCCTTTGACTGTTTCGGTCGTATATATACGTCTTACGAGCCACTGTTTCGGACGTATCAATCGCCTAAATTCTAGCGGCTTCAAATCAAACGGGAGAAAGCTGGTAGGCCCACATATGAGAGAATGGGTCTGTGTGGTCAGTGTGCGCAGTGTAAAAAAAATCCTGCAGCACGCAGTACATAATGAGAGAAAAAAAACTCCGACCATTTTTTTGGATTAAAACGCCGACTTTGAGGTGTATTTTCGTATAGTATTTATGGTTATATTCTCTTTTTTATGGTCTCATTTGATAGAATGGACAACATACTACAGAAATATAGATGATTTTGATTAGTTTTATGATGAAAACGACCTTGAAATTGAGCTCAAATTAGGAGAAATGTTCGATTTTTGCAAATGTTCAAGAGTAAACAAATCACGCCACGCGTTCAATACACATCAATTGGTGAGTCTAATATTCTTTCACAAGTGCATTGATATTATTTATACCATTTTACAATAATGCAATAGTCTGCATAACGTAAATCTTCTATTTTTATGGAATAAAAATAAAAATAGAAAGCAAAAGTAATATAGAGGGCCTAGAGACGTGACTAATGAACAGATAACATTTTATTTTAGTGCCAGGAATGTCTGCATTGTTTATTCTGGACCCTATTTTGAAATTGACAACTTTTTTATTTTGCATGAAATTGACCAAATTGCCAATTTCTGATCACTTTATTAGGTATAGTTGAAATCGATAAATTGGTGGTTTCTTGTACTCAATCGATAGAACAAATGGAGTTCTAAAGAAATATCTATGAGTTTGGTCAACTGGAACAATGGAATTTACCAAAAATAGGGCTCAAAGTCGGCGAAATTGCCAATGCGTATATATTGCTGAGATCACTAACTTTGCGAGAGCGTAATTCCGTGAGTTTTCAATCAAATTTCAAACTTTTGGCGTCTTTACCATCGGGAAACGATTCTCTATCATTTCATAAGAAAAAATCATTTATTTTTTTTTTTTAAATTTTGTGACAACAGGAGAGCACTCAGGATTGAGAGTTGTGACAGTCAAAGGGTTAAAGGAGGGGTTTGGGATATTGGCTGTTTGGAGTGACATCTAAACTGTTGAATCTGGGCACCTCTGCAAAAATGGTGATTGTGTGAATGATGGTGAAAGTGTTGAATGCTGATGAAAGTGTTTCTTTTTTGGGTCACCCTGCCTCGGTGGGAGATGGCCAACGTGTTGAATTTTTTTTGTTTTCTGTATATAATTTATACATTATATATTTTTCTATTGGAATATACTGGAATAGGATGTAGGGGAAGGGGGTATCTGGGGCCAGATACACCTTGCCTGATTGAAGGGCTTATATTTTTTTTTATTTCTGTTTGTATAAATACAGTGGTACCTCGAAGTTACGATATTTTTTCGGTCGAGAATGCTGTTCAAGTGCCATTACCAAACGAATTTATCCCCATAAGGAATAATGTAAAATAGACTAGTCCTTTTACACCCCAAAAATATACTTACAAAAGCATTTTAAAAAATATACTTACAAAAGCATTTTAAAAAAATAAACTTACATAAAAGGGCGATTTTGGGGACCATCGTAACTCGAGGTACCACTGTAGATGTATCTTGTATACTGTTTGTTGCAGTTTAAGTTGGATAATAATAATAAAAAAATAAGAAGTGCAAACTTCTGCATTTATACTATTTTGAGATGATTACATTTTTAATTATTGTTGTTGCAGCTGCTGCTAGGTATAGATGGTAGTCACGTCAATGTACCGGGGGTGGAAATAATTGCTGTGGAGGCACTGAGAATAGTTCCTTCGTCTACCACTGGGTACCTCAATATAGATGGAGAAATGGTACCATGGGGACCAGTGCAAGCTCAGATCATACCTGGAAGAGGCCAGGTTATGACACGTTAAGTGCTGTAAGCCAACCATTTCTGTTTTATGAACTAAATTGTTAAAAATTTCTTGAAAATTTAAAACTACTACTAATAACTTTAACTTGTAACAAAACTATTTAGAAACAATAAAAATGATCTGGCAAGTGCAGGATCAACCAGGCTGTGATGGATATGTGGACCAGTGGGCCACCAGCAGCAACAGACTGGTTGACCAGGCAAGCACCAGACAAGCCTGACCCAGGGCTTGGCTTTGAGAGTGGGAAAGCTCTTGAAATCCATCAAAGGTATATTGAAGGTATAATTCAAATCCTTTATTATTATCAGTAAATTAAATTTTAAAAATGAAGTGAATGTGTTTGTTGCATAAAAGTAAATTGATTCACATTGATTTAATGTGTATCACTTTAGATCATATTTTTTTAGTAATATGAAGTTTCAGGTACTAATGAAATTTGAAACATATTTGTTAAAAATTATATGCCATTGGCAAAAATGCTTAATTATGTTTCATATAAACAAAACTAATATTCTTCATTATAAATTAGTATAACTCATTTATTGCAATTTTTTGCATATACATTTTTGCAAGGGGTTTGGACATGCAACAGGCATGTGTGTGTGTGTGTGTCAGATAGGAGTGATTGGAGGTAAATGGATTTTGGGACCTGATGATCTGTTGGGGTGTGAGCAGTGTCACATTTTTGTGAAGGGATTCAGGGAAACTGTTTAGCCTGACTTGAGTCTTGGAGGTGGGAAGTACAGTGTTTGCACTCTAAAGAAGAGCTGGGGATATTTGCTGTTTGAAGGATCACCTGAACTGTCTTATCCATGTGCCTCTGGCAAGACAGTAATAGTGTGAATGATGGTGAAAGTGTTTCTTTTTTGGGTCACCCTGCCTCAGTGGGAGATGGCCATTGTATTTAAAAAAAAAGTATTTTTGATGAAGATGCATTGCTTGTTATTACAGTACGAAGGGTGGACGGCACCCAATGAAATTTAATATCCAAAGGAATACTCAACCCTGGCACATTTGTTAGTGAGATAAAAAGTTATACTGGCTTAGCAACTTGAAGCAGCATGTCTCAGGATTCTCCATGGCTACTGGCTGCATCCTTAGTGCCTTCTGGGCTTGTGTGATGGGTTGTTTTGTGTCCATGGTTCCCCTGCACTGTGTAATCTTGAGGGCTGAGTTAGTCAGACATTTTTAGCTATTGACGAATTAATATGGGCAGGAGTAAGTTGTTGACACAAGACAATTGCAGAAATCATTGGATTACTAAGTCAGGCCATCACATAAAAGAAATAGTAGAAGCCAGCAGTGTGTGTGAGCTTCACTGAGGACCTGGTTGCGTTAGTTCCTTGAGGACAGTGTTCGTGACATATCCACTCCAAAAACATGTCCAGGGAAGCCTAGGGAGACATCCCCACTAACGTTAACTGTACTAACGTACTTAGAATTGGTCTGTTATCATATGTCCTAACCTTGCCATAAGTGTGGTGCAAGGTTTTTATGCAAAACAGTGCTCCTTGCCAAAATACAGAATCTGTTGTTTAATGGCTTCGTGAGTATGAAGTACACTTCTATGACTGGCCAGGAAACTCCCCAGACATCAACTCCATTGAGAGCCTCTGGAATGAGATAGAGATTTACTACAGAAAGGATATCAATCTACTTCTATGGCTTTAGGATGCCATCTGTGACTTGTGGAGAATTAACCCCATGAAATCCTGAAGAATGTGTAATCACTTTATAGATGGATAAAAGTTGTCCTAAAGGGATGACTTACTTTGTGGGCATGATTTTTGAAGGGGTTGACGTACTTTAATGACGAGCACTGTATATTCAAATTTGTTATATTGTATTTGTTACATTGTATGTCTGTAGGAGGCAAAGGAGTCTTGGCTCTTAGTATTTGGTTGAGTAGCATCAGAAAGCCTTGCCATATTTATTTTTTTAACCCCTATATGGAATCTACTTCCAATGTGTCACTGTTCATTTCACTCCAACTCATTCCACTTTCATTTTAAAGTAATGTTTTCAGATATCACTGTTGCTCATTTGGGTGTGCAATTTTCAACCATTCCATCTTGTTCTTGTTCTTGCTTCTTGTTCTTGCCTAGTCTGTGAATGCTCCCTATTATTTTGCATGCTTTGATCATATTCTCTCTAGCTTTTTGTTTCTTAAGTGACAGAAGGCCGAGCTTTTCCCTTTTCTTGATAACTTGTGCCTGTCAACTCTGGCATTGGTGTGGATGTATTCCTTTGGACTTAATCAATTTTCACTTTTGTGTTTTTCTAGGGAATAGTTTCATACGGGTGCTGCATATTGAATAGGTCTCACACACGAAGTAGAGTGTATTTTGAACACACAGTGGACCCCCGGAAATCGAAGATTCTTCATTCCAGAATGGTGTTCAAGTGCTGTTACCAAACAAATTTATTCCCATAAGGAATGATGTAAATTAGATTAGTCCATTTCAGACCCCCAAAAATACACCTATAAAAGCACTTACAATAATAAACTTACATAAAAGGGCGAGTTGGGAGTGTTCGATTTCTGAGGGTCCACTGTATCAGTCTAGGTTTCTGAATGTTACTCTTCTGTTTGTGAGCTTAGCCAGCATTGCTGATGTTATTCTGTTTGTGTATTTCAGGTTAATGGTTAGCCTTACATTTCTACTTTAGCAGTTTCCATGATTTTTTTTTTCTTATTTGGTACCCTTTCTTGGTCTTATTTCTTGTCTCATTTTCATAATTTTACCATTGTTGAAGTTGAACTCTGGTAATCATTTACTTCACTATTCTTAAAGTTTGTCCAGGTCCTGTAGCCTTCTTGTATCCTTTTCTGATTGTATTCTACCCTTCACAGGAGGTGCCTTGATGCCAGTGAAGGGCTCTTGGTTGAAGGAATTGGAATTTCCTTCCATTTCTTTGGATTGAATCTGATTACCTTCCACTTCCCTAGATACAGTATGGCTTTTATTGATTTGGTGCTTCCTACCGAGTACGATGATAATGTTTGTACATGTATTCTAATTATTTTGGCATTAAGTAGTACAGTACAAATATAAGAATTTATTGCTGTTGTCAGGTCATTAACATATCCTAGGCACAATATGGGGCTCAGCACTTATATTTGTGGGACTCTACTAGTAAACAGGGTCATTACTCATTAATCATACCACGGGATGGGATAGAACCCGCGATCAGAGTCATAAAAACTCCAGACCGACGCGTTGGTCTGGAGTTTTATGACTCTGATCGCGGGTTCTATCCCCGCCCATGGTATGGTTTGTTTGCAATCGTGTCATTACAATTTTATGAGTCATTACTCATTATATCATGAATGTTGGTATCATCAATGTTATAATTCTATTGATAAAAAGTTTTCATAAGGATATCAGTGGCAAGTATATCCACAGTTTATGTCATAGTGATGGCAGATATTCTACAATTTTTTTTATTGTTAATACAAATACAGTGGTACCTCGGTTAACGATATTTTTTCGGTCCAGAATGCTGTTCAAGTGCCATTACCAAACGAATTTATCCCCATAAGGAATAATGTAAAATAGACTAGTCCTTTTAGACCCCCAAAAGTACACTTACAAAAGCATTTAAAAAAATAAACTTACATAAAAGGACGAGTTTGGGGACCATCGTTTACTGAGGTACCACTGTATTGTCTTTATAATTGCATTTGTATTGCCTGAAATAAAGATACTATACCATGATTTAGATAGATATATTTTCTAGACATTTGAAATTTAAATACTTACATATTTATAAAATAAGTAAAGATATTGAGTAATTGATTTGTGCATAATATATGGTATTTGTGGAAATACCAGATATTGTGTACAGTATATAAAATTTTAGACTAAGAATCATTTTGAATGTCTCCTCTCTAAACTCAATCAATCAATAATACATTAATACAATATAAAAAAAATGTTTTTTAACTCTGAACATTGTATTTTCTTCTAAAAGAAAATACTTAAATGAAAATGCTGTGTTGAACACAATTTGAAAATAGAGTAGGACCCCTGTATCCGTGGTGGATACATTCCAAGACCTACCGCAGATACCCGAAACCGTGAATAGTAGTGAACCCCATATTTAAGTAATTTTTCATTTACATACATCCCTATGATAAAGTTTGATAAATTATGCACAATTAGTCGAGAATTAGCACTTTTTCACTGATGGGAAGCATGCCACGACTTCTCTTAGGCTTTGGTGTTATTATTAAGCAAAATTAAGGGTTATTTTCAGGCTAGGATAAACTGCGTATAACTGGAGCCATGGAAACTGGACCCGCAGATACGGCGGTCCTACTTTAACTAGCGTACTTGGAAATATGATGGGTTTAAATTATTAATAGAGTATGTAGATGATTTTTTTATTCAAATATTGGTGTGATCACACCTACACAAATGATTAATTGATGTAGTGGGTTTTGTAGTGTGACATTATTTTTTTTTTTTTTAACCCCTGGCTGTCTCCCACCGAGGCTATGACATTATTAATACATACATATAACTAATTATGTAAAACTGAAGCAAATGTGACTAAAAAGTATCAAATAGATTTGATTAATTCTAACATTGTTGTTTAAAGTTCAATAATATCAACACTTCTACTATAGTACATAGCTTGCATTTTGTTTTTCAACATACCAGCCATCTCCCACTAAAGCAGGTGACCTGAAAAAGAAAAAAATTATGAAGTTTATCTTCTTTTTACATTTAGTAATTTATTCAGGAGAAGGGGTTAACGTAGCTTGCATAGTAGTTAGATTTAATTTCTGCCAGCTTAGGTTTGACTCCCACAGTCACAAATAGGCAAGTACCTTGACAAATTAATCCTTATCTGACTATCAATGTAATAAAATAGTGCTTTGGATGGGTTATGATTAAAGTGCTTTAAGTTTTGTGATGTATAAAAAAAAAGGAACAGTGTTTAAAATATACAGTATTTTTTTTAACAGTACAATTGTATATTATCATAAGACCAAATTGTTAATTTTATTGAGAACTTTATGTAGTACAGTATGTTTTGGTCATGGTTGATCATTGTAAAGATTCACCTGTATGCATTCTTCACCCCACATGCACACACATATTCTTCTTTCTTTCAACACGTCGGCCGTTTCCCACCGAAGCAGGTTGGCCGAAAGGAAAAACGGAAGTTACACATATTATATATACACAAAAAAAAAACACACACACCATA
This sequence comes from Cherax destructor, assembly GCA_009830355.1. Classification (NCBI taxonomy): domain Eukaryota; kingdom Metazoa; phylum Arthropoda; class Malacostraca; order Decapoda; family Parastacidae; genus Cherax; species Cherax destructor. The sequence continues at coordinate 69,179 of WNWK01009567.1, forward strand.
GATACACATACATGCAGAATTTATTACACCTACAGTATGCACAAAGCTGCAGATTTATTTTCATTGATTCAAAATGACAAGATTCTTTTTAAATGCATAGGATTATTTATATACAGTACAGTGGTACCTCGACTTACGATGGTCCCCAAACTCACCCTTTTATGTAAGTTTATTTTATTAAATGCTTTTGTAAGTGTAATTTTGGGGGTCTAAAAGGACTAGTCTATTTTACAACATTTCTTAAGGAGATAAATTCGTTTGGTAATGGCACTTGAACAGCATTCTGGAATGAAAAAATATCGTAAGTCGAGGTACCACTGTATTAAGTTTTTGTTTTTTTTTCAAACAAAATAGTTTCTTCCTGGGACTTTATTAGTTTATTATGATGTAGTTGGGCACTAAAGAATTCATATGTCTAGTGCTCTGCTAATTAACCAGTAGGTAAATTGTTAAGGTTTGTTTTTAATTTTAAATTTTCATGATTTCTTGAGAATGGTCACATATTCATTTTTCAATGGTATGTTGGTTAATGAAAATGTCAGTTATGCTAGAATGAGAATGAGTTGAAGTTTCAACTCAAGTTTTCTTAACTTGTTAATAAAACTAGACAAATGCTGTGATTTAAAGGTGTGATATGATGAAGCTGTGAGGCCTTTTATAATATTGCATAAATATACATAAATTTATCAAGACTTGCATTTCATAATGAGCACTGCTTAATATTAAGTTTTTACTTTGCATAGTAATACTAATTTATACATTCTGGAATGACCCTTGTAGGTTTAGCACTTCACTTTTTGATAATAATAATAATAATAATAATATCTGGAGTTATTCAGTTTATTGGTCATATATTTTATGTAACAGAATTGGATGTCTTGGTAAGTTATGAAATTTTGAAAGCTAGCTCTTCATGTTTGTTTTCATACAGATTAAACATGTTACTTAATATTTCTTGGCACTGTGAACTTTAATATTTTAAAGATATTTTTAACTATATTTAAAAGTTTATATATATGTATATTTTGAAGACAAATAGTTTTTTTATTTTGCATTATATATCGTTGTTCTTATTTCCAGCATAGGATGTAATAGTTTCTTTAATATAGCTAATATATTATCTACATTGTTTTATTTTTTATATTTTGCTTCTTTGAATGCTGCTTTAGAATATGTTCTTTTGTATATTGTGAACATTTTACAGTATTGTGAAAGAGAGGCCAGGTGGACTGTTATTGTGTGTGTTTGGGCTACAGGTTGGTGTGTGTGTAGGGACATGCAGTGGTGGTGTGCAATGACAGGAATGTTTGGAAAATTGTATTGAGTTTGAGTATTGCAAGAGATTAATTTGATAGTAAGAAGGAATAAAATTCATAATTCCATGGCTGGAATTATCCATAATTCTCATTCCACCAATACTTTAGATGTTTAGGCTCATTCCTGCTGCTCTTCTCTTTTGAATACATTGGTCAGACTGGCTCCTTCCTTCCGAGTAAGAGTTAAAGAACACAAAAGAAGCACTCAATTTGTTGATGCTAAGTAAGCTCTTTTATGTCATGGTAGAGTTTAGCACTTAGTTCTGATTGTAATAATATTAACCCTTTCAGTGTCCGTCCTGTAGATCTGCGGCTTTGAAGCTAGGGTCCAAGTCGTAAATCTACGCCATGAGCTCAGCTTACTCAGATAACCTGTGAGCGGTAAATTTGGGCCTAGATATGAGAGAGTACATCTATGTGGTGAGTGTGCACGACATATAACAAATCCTGCAGCACGCAGTACATAATAGAAAAAGAAACTGCGACCGTAATTTTGGATTAAAACGACTTTGCGGTGTTTTTTCGTATGTGTTTTACAGTTGTATTTGTAATTTCTTGGTCTCATTTGATAGAATGGAAGATATATTACAGAAATAGAGATGAGTTTGATTGGTTTTATTACTGAAAATGGCTTGAAACTGACCTCAAAGTAGCGGAAATGTTAAATTTTGCCGATGTTCAAGAGTAAACAAATGACGTCACACGTCTAATACACATCAGGTGGTGGGTCTGATATATGTTCACGAATGTGCTGATATTATTTATACAATTATTACAACATTGCATAAGAGTAAATCTTCTATTTTTTGGTGTGAATAAAAATTCATTATGTGAATAAATATGGAATTCATTTGCAAAGCCTGAAAATATAACTAATGAACAGAGGAAATGTTAGTTTAGTGCCAGGAATGCCTGCATTGTTTATTCTGGACCCTATTTTGAAATTGAAATATTTTGAACTTTGTGTTAAATTGGCCAAATTACCAATTTCCGATCACTTTATTGGGTAGTTGAAACAGTTAACTGGCGATTTGTTGTGCTCAATCAATAAAATAGAAGTAATATAAGCGAAATAGCTAAGAATTTGGTCGACTGGAAAATTGTAATTGGCCTAAAATGGAGTCAAAGTTTGCAAAATCGCCGATGCGTAAATATCACTTGATGCATAAAAATTCATGAGAGCGTAACTTCGTCAATTTTCCATCAAATTTCATAGTTTTTGTTTTATTACCTTCAGAAAAAGATTCTCTACCATTTCATAAGAAAAAAAAAAATTTCTGAAAATTCTTGGACCCTGGCTGTCACTCTTGAGATTTGGCCTCTGGACCCTGAAAAGGTTAATAATGGCACGGTAGTGACCATAGCTATCCTGTAAGATGGTATCCCAAATTATCTATCCTCCTTTGAATCTTAACAGATGCCATCTTGCTAAGTCAGTTCTTGTACACAGCATTCTTAACATGAGTTTTAACTCTTTCAGGGTCCAGAGGCCAAATCTCAGAGTGACAGTCACGGTCCAAGAATTTTCCCCACAAAATTGTTATTTTTTCTTATGAAATGGTAGAGAATCTTTTTCTGAAGGTAATAAACAAATGAATTTTTATTCACACCAAAAAATAGAAGATTTATTGTTATGCAAAGTTTTTTTTTTTTTTTTTTTTTCCAACAAGTCGGCCGTCTCCCACCGAGGCAGGGTGACCCAAAAAGAAAGAAAATCCCCAAAAAGAAAAAACTTTCATCATCATTCAACACTTTCACCACACTCATACATAATCACTGTCTTTGCAGAGGAGCTCAGATACTACAGCTGAGAAAAGTCCCTCCCAGCTGTCACTATCTCAGACCCCTCCTTTAAAGTGCAGGCATTGTACTTCCCATTTCAGGACTCAAGTCCAACTAAATCAATTAACTGGTTTCCTGAATCCCTTCACACAATGTTACCCTGCTCACACTCCAACAGATCGTCATGTCCCAAAACCATTCGTCTCCATTCACTCCTATCTAACACGCTCACACATGCTTGCTGAAGTCCAAGCCCTCGCCCACAAAACCTCCTTTACCCCTTCCCTCCAACCTTTTCTAGGACGACCCCTACCCCGCCTTCCTTCCCTACAGATTTATACGCTCTCCAAGTCATTCTACTTTGATCCATTCTCTCTAAATGACCAAACCACCTCAACAACCCCTCTTCAGCCCTCTGACAAATACTTTTAGTAACTCCACACCTTCTCCTAATTTCCACATTCCGAATTTTCTGCATAATATTTACACCACACATTGCCCTTAGACAGGACATGCAAAGTTGTAATAATTGTATAAATAATATCAGTACATTTGTGAACGTATATTAGACCCACAAGGTGACATGTATTAAATGCGTGATGTCATTTGTTTGCGCTTGAACATTGGCAAAAATTGAACATTTCCGCTATTTTGAGCTCAGTTTCAAGCCAGTTTCAGTACTAAAACCAATCAAAATTATCTCTATTTCTGTAATATATCTTCCATGCTATCAAATGAAACCAAGAAATCGCAAATACAACTGTAAAAAACGTACAAAAAAAACATCGCAAATTCGCTGTTTTAATCCAAAATTACGATTGCAGTTTTTTTTCTCATGCACTGCGTGTTGCAGGATTTGTTTTATGTGGTGCACACTTACCACATAGATGTATTCTCTCATATCTAGGCCCAAATTTACCGCTCACAGGTTATCTGAGTGAGCTGAGCTCATGGCGTAGATCTACGGTTTGGACCCTGGCTTCAAAGCCGTAGATCTATGGGATGGACCCTGAAAGGGTTAAGTCTGGCTTTATTTCTGCAAATGCTTTAATGTTCTGAACATCTGGCTTGACTTGGCTTTGGTTATTCTCTGTTTATACCTCTATACCCAGACCTGAATTTTGGCTTTTCTCTTTCACCTGTGATTTGATGGACCAGGGTGGACTGACCTGTCTGGTTAACATTTATTTCCAGTGTGGGGTTTAGGTCTGATTTAGCAGTAGTGCCAACATTCAAGAAATCAGGTGAAAGACTGACATTACAATATAATACATGTTGTATTGTAACAAGAATCCATACAAAAGAGACAGGGGTGGTTAAAGTGTGAGTTTGAGGTAATTCTAAAAGGGATTTCTATTATTGAATGTTTGGAATGAGTAATTTAATTGCTGTACATTTATTGTATAACTAAATAGCTAATTTTTCCAGTTGACTTGATTAGGTTAAAATGGTGATTCCAATGAGTTTTGGTTGGTTCACAAAATGCGCATATCTACCTCAGATGCTGTTAGTTACATCATTTGGAACATGTTAATACTGATTTGTTTTTTTTGTTTTTTAACACGTCGGCTGTCTCCCACCGAGGCAGTGTGACCCAAAAAGAAAGAAAATCCCCAAAAGAAATTACTTTCATCATTCAACACTTTCATCTCACTCGCACATAATCACTGTCTTTGCAGAGGCGCCAAGATACGACAGTTCAGAAATTCCCTCCAAACTGCCAATATCTCAAACCCCTTCTTTAAAGTACAGGCATTGTACTTCCCATTTCCAGGACTCAAATCTAACTAAATCAATTAACTGGTTTCCCTGAATCCCTTCACAAAATATTACCCTTCTCACACTCCAACAACTCGTCAGGTCCCAAAAACCATTCGTCTCCATTCACTAGTAACACGCTCACTCATGCTTGCTGGAAGTCCAAGCCCCTCGCCCACAAAACCTCCTTTACCTCCTTCCTCCAACCTTTTCGAGGATGACCCCTACCCCGCCTTCCTTCCCCTACAGATTTATACGCTCTCCAAGTCATTCTACTTTGATCCATTCTCTCTAAATGACCAAACCACCTCAACAACCCCTCTTCAGCCCTCTGACAAATACTTTTAGTAACTCCACACCTCCTCCTAATTTCCACACTCTGAATTTTCTGCATAATATTTACACCACACATTGCCCTTAGACAGGACATCTCCACTGCCTCCAGCTGCCTCCTCACTGCAGCATTTGCAACCCATGCTTCACACCCATATAAGAGTGTTGGTACCTCTATACTTTCATACATTCCCTTCTTTGTTTCCATGGATAACGTTTTTTGTCTCCAGATACTTCAACGCACCACTCACCTTTTTTCCTTCATCCCTCTTTAAAGGGGCTCCTTGACGAGGTAAAGAGGCTATCGGTCTGAGGAATTGGACCTTTTGGTCTTCTTCCTCAGACCGAACCTAATTACCCCACAATCCCCCCTTCCCTATCCCATCTCCTCCATCCTTCCTTTTTCCCTTTCCTCCTCTTCCTCCTCATCCCTCCCTTAGTTCCTTCCCAGTTTTACCCTGGGAGCTTCTCTCCTCAGGCATTCTAGTTCCTAGGTAGGGGGAAGGGTATCGTGGTCCATCCCATTCCGTTGAGGTCCTTGGCGGTGGTGTAGTTTGCCGTGGAATCTGGATCGCCTGGGGATGTCCCGATCCCTCTCCGGTCACCCAGGGGTGGCCTTGGGTATCTTTCGGGCGACGGGTGTATCTCTGGAGGCCACCTTTCGGATTCCGGGGGTGGTGACCGAAGGCGGTATGTTTTGTGGCAGATATCCGGCCGCCCTCTCTTTTGTCCGCCGAGATGGCTCGGTGGATGTGAGGTTGCTATCCCGGATTGCTGGTTTACTGGCATGAAGGGTAGGGTATGGCACGGGTTCCATGCAGCATCTGCACTACTTGCGGTGTTGAGGTCCTCTTGGGCGCGGAGGGGGATTTACGCTCCCTTTCATTCCTCCTAGGAGCTATTCCTCCACGTTCCCCCCTTTTTTTATTCTTTTATTTATTTTTATTTTCTTCTTTCTTTTTTTTCGTAAAAATAAAAAGAAAGAAGTAACCTAACCATGGCTGACCCAATCCATGAACCCACTACCCCCAGGCCCCTTCCTGATACTGCACCCAGTACTGACCCTGTCTCGTTAACGGACAACTCTTTGGACACTTCTCATGCCCCTGTACCTCTTGCTGGTGCCGGTTCGTCACCTGCTTCAGGTACCGAGGTTCTGACCCCTTTTGACATATCTGACCTTCGCTTTTCTCTGACCTTGATTCCGGCTTCTCCCTCGACGGTGCGGCAATTTTCGAATCGCTCGCCCGTCTCCCATCGGACCACTCCCGGTCCCACACCCAAACGACCAAGACCCACTCATGACGATTCGACACTTCCTTCTCATTCATCTCGGAAACGACCAGCTCGTCACGCACTCCCCTTAAACTCTGTTTCAAACTACTCAATGGACAAAG